>SMGT01004936.1:159430-185425 GCA_004794575.1 Lanistes nyassanus
TCTACTCAAGGCGTTGTCTCGATTCCAAGATGCAAGCTAACGAGGCGTTCAATAAAGTATTAAAAATACTCAACCCTCGTGGGAGGGGTAGAGGGGGTGGGTGGGTGGGAGTTGTCCTGCTGCACCCCTTTTACCTGCACCTAAACGTGTCTCCTCCATGACATCATCAAAGGAAGGACACCCAAACTTGTTTTCTGTTGAAATCACAGTTTTGTTTTCGCCGTTTAAGGACTGAGCCACAGCGCGGGGACAACCTGACTCACACACATGCAAATGCAGATGCAGACCCCGCCCCCACTAACTGAACTCTGTTTCAACACCACAGCCTGCGTTTGGTCTAGAAGTAAAAGCAAACAGTACAAAAACAGCGTGTAAAGCACACGTCCTCATATACCTATCCCATCTTTTTCACAAAACAGGTTGCATAGGCGCTCCCTCATTTATAAACATATCTGTAGATGACATCAAAGTACCAGGGGTGGCCCTTGGCTACTGGAAAAAAGTCTGAAAACTAGGGAGGGGGGGTGGTCCGGCATGCTCTCCCGGAAAAAAATTTAAATTTTCAAACAAATCCTTACATTCTGCGGACATTTGGGACTTCAAATTACAATCATCCGAGACTACTAAAAGTATATATATATATTTTTTTTTTAAAGGGGAAATAATCTATTGTTTTACACGCAGTTAAAATAATGAGGGTTCTAAGGAATCTCTGCTGTATTTTTTTATGTGTCCCGTTTTGATATGAAAAAATCCGCTCATGTGAACGCTTCTTTGGGAATATGCAACTTTATGGTCCTCTTTAGATTTTTAATTGTTAAGATGTATTATGAGAAACACTGTAAGCGTGAACGTACACTTAAAATTTGACTCATTTCATCTGTTGAAGATGCACTCACCCGCGTCAGTTCAATTAAACCAGCCGGTGTGAAATTTCTTTCTGATCCCCAGGAAAATATTTTTCCCACGGCGGACAAGAATGTTATCTAAGTGGGATGCGATGCTAGTTTGGTGGAAATTCGACGTTTCAGCGGACGTTACCATGCCTGTAAACGATCGGACGCTTAGTTGTCGCGTTAATGGAGCAGGGGGCACACGACTTGCACGCATCCTGGAAGAGTCGTCAAGACTAACCTGCGCAGGGTGTTTTTGATCCCACAAACACGGACGACACCACACTAACATTGCGTACTACCGGAGTACTACTGGACAGCTGCTCGTTACGATAGTATTTCTATGCTTATCACGCCTAGTGCACAGCCAGATATCAGGTTATAGTAACTTATGTGACTTGCTGCTCTCATAGGCGACTTAACCAAGGAGTCGTTCTGACTGTCCCCGGAATCACAAGCTCGCTGCTATAGAACCGCCTCATCGCTGTCCTCAGTTGAGTCCCAAGCACACCGCACCATTGCTGGACCCTTTCCCTACTGTCGGAACTTAGCTAGCAGTCTGATGAAGTTACGGCTGGGTGAGTTGCAGAATGAAAGGCGACTTTACAGAGGGGAAAAAAAACCCTAGCACTTAGATACGGCCTACCTCGTGCTTCGTCATCACCCGGTGGATTGTCAGTCCAGCCACGGTCAGCGGCAAGCCGGCGACTCAAATCTCCACGCCTGTCACAGCCGCACAGGAGCTCGTTCGCGCTCCAGAAAGCTATTGTTGTAGGAACGTACAACGTCGATCACTAGCAAAGCATGTAGTGTTGTGTTGAGCGGCACCACGAAGAATGTTGTATTATGTTGAGCGGGTCATCCGCACCACGAAGAATGTTGTTTTACGTATTGTCACGGCCCCATGAAGAATGTTGTTACATTATCACGGCATCACGAAGATTGTTGTATTATGCCACCGGAAGGGGCTCATCGGCACCAAGACTGGAGCGTTATTCCACCGGACGGGTTCACGTGCACCACAAGTGTAAAATTATAGTTTTCCACGGCAACACAGATGTAATGTTATACATAAGACCACAAATACTGTGTTTACAGTTCAGTCCTTTTATTTCACATGGTCTGCGTAACTGGCCACTATATAGGCCTCCTTCCACGTCATACACCAACTACATCAGAACTGTGTAGTTCAGACACGAAATACCAAGACTAAATCTCAGCTTTCTATCCCGCCATTCATTGACCTGAATACTTTCACCAGTCGGTCCCTCTATCTCTCTGCCCCGTGTCTATCTCCATCAGGGTTTATATAACTTACCTATGTGTTGAATGTCGGATTCCCACGAACTGCACGTGTGATTGTGAGTGGCATATGCGCACTCTGTGGCCCTCTTAGACAGTGCATGTTTGGAGTTATGGCTTCTGTGTTTATGGTTAACTGAGTGCTGGACGGCTAATACTGATGTGTCTGGCCTCCCTAGTGTCTGTCTTGCTCTGTGTTAAGTGTAGTTCCCAGACCTGTCATATGTGCAATGTCCTCTCACAAACTGTAACAATACACCTAACTAGCATCTCTGTTACCTACAGCTGGCACACATATTGTTACAAGCAGCACGTACGCACAAGATTTGGAGACAGTTTACCAGGTCACAACTATTTCACTTCTATTGTCGGCTTATTCTGGCTAAAGTAGAAGTCAAGTCAGGTGTTAAAAGGTATTTAACACATACTGCTGAGGTAGCATTTGTGTTGGACAGATGGCGTCTTGTATCTAAACAGATATTCTGGAGCTGTGTGGTTTGTTAGGCTTTGAGCAGTTCCATCATTCGATATTTGTTGTTAGGCCCCCACAAGGGACGCATAAGGGCAGTACGTTCTTTGTGGGACCACATGACATTACAGGTAGGGCCTCAAAGCTGCGGCCAACCATAATGTTCACGCATTCCTGTCAAGCTATGCGGATTTGCTGTGCACCTATATTTTTGGACGTGTACAGCGGACAAGTGATTTTTGTACGGGCAAACGAAACATGTACAGGAAGTTTTAAAATTGTTTTTAAAAAAATGTACGAGCAGGCCGTATATTTACTTGGATGCGCTCAGCAGACGATTCAACTTTGTTATGGCTTGCATAAACGTTAGTACCTGCTCTTCCAGCCCCAACAGCAGTTGTAAAGCCCGTTCGCCTTGTGTATTTTATGTGCATCTTACCGTATGGACAGGCGACACGATCGCCCATGCAGGCCGACCCAGGATCTCGTGCGTGTACACGTACCGAAATAACATCAATGCGCATGCTCTAGCCGAGGTATTTCCGTACTTCCTGCTTCTACCACGAATTAAAGAGACTTATTTTTTTTAAGATGCCGAACTATGTACCTCAAGAAATAAAAGACTGCCAATAGTCTCAATGCTCCAGCATCATGTGTTTACAATCTGAGGATGAGTCGTTTTCAAACTGTAGTTCAAGGACTGTGTGCCGCGAATTGACGTTATGATCAATGGACGAACATTTCTAGCCCCTCAAAAGGATGAAAAACACACCAACTGCTGCTGAAGTTATCTTCGTCAGCTTCATGGAAGAACGCAACTTTCCACCCACCATTACACAAAGAATACCGATCTTTACTTTACTAATCTGGTGACAAAGACGTCTTTGACTCTAAAGCAGCAAAGGTACTTTTATTTGAAGTTTTTCATCGGGCTGTGAAAAATCGATCTAATACACAAACAAAAATTAATAATAAAACATGTTTTTCCACTTGTTACTTGTGTCACAGTCAGCGTGGATGAGGACGTACAGTAGAATATCAGCAGTTACTAGCTGTTTATTCTCTCTCTGTGAAATTCTAATATTATTTCTCCTCAGGACTTTGTATGCGGACGAACCAAAACAACCATGGTACATGTAGTAAAATGCCTACAAGTACAACTTGTGCAAGCAATTTTTAAAAATATATATATATATTTTTCGCGATGCGACAAAGGCAGTATGGCTGTGTAAGGGTTCACGTCAGTAAGGGCAACTCCAGCTGGTTGTAAGGGCTAGATGGTCCGGGGGGTTGACAGGTATATGTTCATGATATCGGCCTCTGGTTGCGCATTTGCTGAGCTCGCTTTGAAGATTTTAAGATAAAAATATGCTGACATCATTTTTATTCATTCAATCTAGTCTTCAGTTATCGTATCTTTTTTATTTTTAGTTACATAATTGAATATGCAAATCTTGCCTTGTAAAAGGTCACTTCTCCTCTCACATTCACAAAAATAGATCGCAGAGCAGTTAACAGCGAACACTCGATAAGGGGAGGCTACCAGGAACCGCTCGCCAGCAAGAAGACTCTACGCATGGCTTCTCCCATCTGACAATGAGCTGTCTCCCCTTTCGCAGCTTCACAAAAGAAGCAGCACCGTTTCTAGGGTGGAGGAATGAAAGTCCTGTAACAAACAAATTTGTTATATGTTAATATCCTAGAAGCACTTCATGTCCATAGATCGTGAATGCATGAATGTGCGTGCGTGTGGGGTGTGTGCGCGCGTGTGCTTTGAGAGTTTGAGGAAATATCCGTGGTGTGGGGTGGTGGTGGTGGTTATTTAGAGGGACAGTGCTTCCACCTTGCGGTGATTTCGCACTACGGGGGATGGGGTCCTATTACTAAACTATGCACTGAAAGAACCACCAGACTGATGGCTGCAGTAAGATGGTCAGTGCGGACAGGCAGTTTAATGTGGGGAAATGGCCAAATGGAGTTTGCACAATGTTTATCTCCAGGAAATAATCCTTGGCCACACCAGGATTCGAACCAGCAACCTTCCATCTGCTAGTCCGCAACTCTACCAACTGAGCTAACCAGGCTAGTCATATATACACATATAGTGCTTGCATGTGTGCGTGTGGGTGTGCTTGCGTGTGTGCGTGATCTAGCAGTATCCGTAACTGAAGCGTGCATGTGCATCCTGCTCACTAGCTTTCACATTTTACACCGTAGTTACTCCATTTCTTTGCCTTTCCACCTACATAATTCCACGACATACCAAAAACATTTTTACCCTCAAAAACATTTTTTTAATGCGGAAATACGATCGAAGGACTATCTTGAGCGTCGGGGGCGGGGCGGGGCGAAGGATCTTCTCCTTTAAGCAGACTGTCGTCGGCAGAAAACAAACTGAATCTTTTTCTCACGTTTCATCAGTTCTGCCTTGAGTCATCATGTGTACGCGACATCAGTAGATATTGTCAGAGGGAGAATGCAACTTTCTAAGGTTTCTATAGTGCAGAGGCGTCCCCGTTCCTCATTGCAGTTGTATGCCTTGAGGTTATGACTCTTTTCGCGTGCAGATTACCTCCCCTCCCCCGCCCTCATGAAGTGGGTTTCACGGCGCGAAATGCTCTGCTCGGGTTTTTGGTCCACGAAGTTATTATAAATCTTATAAAAGGCACAAAAAATCCCTTTCCAGTACTTTCTTCAAGTCGGTATATAATGGGTTCGACATTTTGTATGTCCCGTGCGTACCCTCCTAACATTTTATATCTCAGATATGTCCCATTTGCAACCTCCTGTATGATCTCTGGAACTCTCTATATACCTCTTTTATCCGATCTTTTTGAACTTCCAGTCGAGGCACCATAACAGAGTTCTAGGAGTTTGGGGACGGAAGAAGAAAACTGAATTGCCAGATAAGATTTAACGACTGAATCACTCCACAAGCTCCCTTTCCAGGAACACGCGCGCCTCATCGCGACAAGAATAAAAATCTATCGATCATTCCGAAACCTGACGAACTTATCCACACACATTCTCATTTCATACTGAGAAATTCCAGGAAGTGCAAACTAGACAGGTACGTCTATGTTAGTATCACCTTGAGTTTTGCCAAAAACCTTTCTGATCAAATGATCGAGTGCTCCAAATTTGAAAAGTGTTTACAAACTCAACGAAGAATTAAGGAAGTCGATCGACCCTTCTAGCTAAAAAGGAGATCAGGTGACGCTGGGTCAAGCCACATGAATACAGCCTGTGGTGTACTCGGCAGTGCAATAAAGACGGGTAGGTGTTTACTGCGCTATCTCGCAGCGGTGATAAGTACTGAGACAAAGTAGGTTTCTTTCTACATCTACCGTGAGGTTACCTTCAGCTGTGTAAGTGCCATATGCAGCATCTGCCTGCAGGACTACACAGCATGCACCATTAATGCTAACTTATTAATAGACGTTGAAATGCTCTGATTGTGGATGGCATATCTCGAGCCAGGGTAGTGATCGGGAATGGACTAGGTTGCACGAAAAAGGAGATACTATATCGCTATATGCGTTATGCACTAACATCACACTTGTAAGCAATCGAACATTAATTGTGAGGTTAGCAGTGGTTCGGATCAATGTATCTATTGTGCTGGGGAGATTTTTTTTCACAGGAAGTATCACCAAGGAAACTGGTTGAGTTACTTTCCACGGGGACTATAAACTAAATCTGTACGTGATCACACACACGCGCGCGCGCGCGAGAGAGAGAGAATCAGATGTATCATATTCAGTGTTGTGTCTTCTGTCCGTTTCTTTTCTTTAGTATGCATACGTGATCAGTTCTCTGTTCCGGTTGCCGAGCGCATGATATCCACTGGCCGATGAGAAATCTGAAACTACACTGTACAGGAACTGAGGAAGTGTATCTGACGTTGTCTGTCGTGTACATGCGAGTTAGGCTAGATCTCGGGAGATTATTTTTGGTGTTTATTGGGAGTCTATTCGCAGACGGCATTGCTCGTTGCCATGCCACACTGGGACTGCTGTCGCAACACAGGCTTCTGTCCCACCCAGTCACGTTATACTGACACCGGGCCAGCAACCAGTCCTAGTACTGTTCCCTGTAGTGCCCGGCGTCTGGCAGGGCAGCTACTTATAGATTGTACACTTTTGTCTTCCGTATAACTCGGTGTGCGAACCAGCGACCGTTAAACCACGACCATGCAGGCAGTCTAGTTCTCGCAGGAGAGGAACGTTTCAGTAATTATAAAATCTGCTCCAGCAAACAGGCATTCACGTGATCTTTTTAAACTGCCACAGAATCCATGCGCATACAATTACTTTCGATACGTCCGGCCGCAAGCAGCATTTAATAACATTTCAGCCGAAATGCACTTAAATCGTTCGGTCACCGTAAGTGCACGTCTAATTTTGACTGTCTTCCGCGAGATATAGCTCAAGACGCACCCAAGAGGTTTGCTATCTTTCCAAGCATGGGTCTTCCAACTCGATTGGGTGGTTTGATACACCACAGGGTGTCTGTCTAGCCTGCAAGGTGTGTAGCAGTTTACAGAAGCCGGATAGTCAACAGCTGATCCACAGGATTTGAATAATACTTGTGTACGTGTGGTTATGAACTTTGCCCGTGGTATTTTCCTGTTCCTGGTGCCTGTGTGACAACAGCCACGACTTTCTCTAGGGTTGACTACGGATGTAACTAAATCCTTATAGCTCAATAAAGATTGTAAAAATAATTTGACACATGGCTTGAGACGGGTGAAAGCAATGCCAAGTAATACAGACTTATTACTATCCTTCTAGCTTAATGAAACGGTCATTATTAATGGTTGCAGTCTTCAGTGGCGGAAAACAAGACACTTTTTGTGATGTAGAAGCCAGATTTCGAAACCCCTGGATGGTTTTTGGCAAAACATGGGTTACTGACGTCAAGAAATCGCTCCATCACTTAAGGGAAGTCTGTGTAGATTGTCGCAAACATGCTGTCACAACAGGACGGTTTTTTTTTTTACTCAGTGGTTAGTTTCTGCGATTCTATTCCATACCCAGTTTTGTGTTAACCGCTGCACTTTTGAAAGTATGCATGCTGTATTTGTCAATGTTGTGAAGGCTGTGATCATATCTAATAACTTATGTAACTCTAGCATGCATCATATACACAACAGCATATCTTGCACAAATCAACTTCATTGAATTATTTTATTCACTTACGAAATAAAAACTCCAATGTTCTTCTACCATCACCAATTTTAAGCACACATTTACACCCTTGGCAGTACAAGCTCAGAGAGTGAACAAGTATACATGAACAAACATATATCCCGCAGAAGTCCACACACTGAAGTTAGCAGAAAAAAAACTGGCTGAGTATATAATCCACTCATGATAAATGTCATGCTAGAGCCAGCTACACGACACAACACCCCCACCCCAGTTAAACCTGAATCACTGGCCCAATCTTCTGCTGCTGAATGCATGAACATTCAAAATTACTCCCATCTTTGAGATGCTGGGGAAACATGAAATCTGCATTACCTCGAGACTAGAGAAGCATGCTGATCTACAAGTACATAAGTGTACAAAGGCATTGGTTTATTACTCTGGCATTAAAACAGCATCTGAACTTACTAAACTACAATTTGTAAAAAAAATGTATACCAATGCAGAGAACGACTAAAAGTAAAATTGGAGATCAATAAATTGCAATTTCACCACATTTTGAACTTCCACTACCTTTTTTTAAAAAATAAAACTTTCACATACAATTATATTTTATTACAATTTACAGGTGACAAGTATTTCTAAAAAAAGGTGACTTTACTATTTCTAAAAAAAAAAAAGGGTGACTTGCTGCTGTATACAGTGATATATGAGGTCATGTTTGGATAACAAGTATTTGGTGCTGAATGATGATACACTGTGCTAATGAACCAGTTCATTGTTTTAAACTGCTCTCACCTCACTGTGACTTACGATTAGGGGAAACACGGCATCCCATTACTGAGTAATGCACCGAAACCACCAAATTAATGGCTACAGCAAGATGGCCAATTAAGCCACAGTTTAACAGTTGATGCTATAGAGTCTGCACAGTGCTCAGCTCCAAGTTATAATACTCAGCCACAGCTGGATTTGCACCTGCAGTCCTGAACACACAAATCCAATGCCCTAATAAATCAGCTATCCAGCCAACACCCTCCCCACAAACTTCGTGCCACAAGTGTAGCTGCTTGTTTTCCCAGCTGTCCTAGACTGTGAAAGTAATCGACTGACATGACAATCCCCCACTCACCACCCCATCCAATCTCTTCACCATCCATAATAAATACCACATGGTGTATTGTGTTGCATATTTTTTTCAGAAAATTTGTGGACTAATGATTTGCTTAACACTCAAGAATCATCTTAAGAACTAGATTTGAATTTCAGGTTCACTATGATTACTGCAATGCTCTGTGAGCTTTGATGCTTCTCAATTTAGTGGACACTTAACACTAAAGAATTCTAGATTCCCTCAAATCATGAAACTGCACCTAGCTGGATCAGTTTAAGAAATTCATGACCCCTTAAAACTGAGCATCTTATAAATGGTAAGTAATTCTTTTAAAATCCAGAAACCAAGGGACACAAATACATCAACATAGGTCTACTTGTAAAAAGGACTCTAAAAAATTAAATACAAAATCCAACAACAGATACACAACAACAACTGTACAACTTTGCTATTACTAAATAACATTATGGTCTTGAATATTTTTTTGCAGACTGACTCCCCTAAAATCTTCTTACAATAAAAACATTCCTTTCACTTAGCAAAAGATCATGGCGACTGTTCCACAGCTGAGAATGCCACACCAAGTTAGGCATTCTTCGTCAAATTACACTGTTACACAGGTGAAACGATTGACATCAACATGAAACGGTGAAGGACACAACTGAAAACCACACTGACTTACTAACAGCCTCAGACTGAGGTACTTGTATCTTCACCACCCGGTGATTGGTAAATATGTCTGACGTGGTATTTCACCACGTGACGAATTTCGCCACTTTTTTCCCTTTAAACAAGAAAACCGACCAAAAAAAAATCCATAAGTATAGCAACAGCCTCTAGACTCTTAGCGATTTTGTCACCAGAGTTTACTCCATGTTGCTTACTTCCAGTAGAGATTTTGTAATTCACACATGGAACAAAATTACATCATTTGCCATGATCACATATTAACTGACTCACCAGTCAAGTTCTGGACACATGGATAATCAATACAGAAGAGTACCCAAAACAAAATGGGGGAGGGGGGAATAGGGAATACATCATTTGACACAAATAGCCCTGTGAATTATCAATACATGTGCACAGATATATCAAACATGAACAATCAAATCCAAACCACAAGAACTGTGGGATGTTGCAAAATGAAGCATTCAAGATCAAGGTAAAGATTACCCAGAACCTTTTTCAGATGTAGGGGAATGGTGTGTATGAGACCCCCACTTTCCTATAGCTCAGCACCATGAGGGTAAAGCCCATATTCTCTCTGTCACTGCCTTACGCTCCCTGACCCATGGGTTAGGTACCTATTCTATGCTTGGTGAACTGGAGGAAGCGTGTTGTAGTGCGCAGGTATTAAACCAGTGGCTTCAGCTTCGGAGCCCAGTGCTCTAACTACTCTGCCATCTGCTCCCCCCAAAATCATTTAAACATGATAAAAAAAAATCATTACATACAACACCACAACAGTGAATGCAATGCCCAAAACACTACATGACAAACCCTCACTGAGGGAGTATAACCATATCTACACAGTCATAACTGTGCAGATGAAGTATTTTTAAAATGCACCCAACAAAGATTAATTTCAAAATAACAAACTTGGGCTGCTTAACAGAACATAAACATAACAGTAATATCTGATTACCACTACTACTGCTAAACAATGATGAACTTCATGCATTGCATCAATATACTGCTTCAGTTCAGGCTTAAGTTACTTTATCTCATTTTGAAATTTTACAGAATGCTCACATTTTCATGTGCTGTTTGCTTTTCTCTGGAAGTGTTTGCAGGAACCATAGTTTGTGGCAATAAATTGTAGACATTGGGAGAAAAAATCAGCCACATGTGTATGTCATAACCACAGAAGAGACACGAAGCCATTCAAGATCTGGGCTAGCTTGCAGGAGCATTCTTACGATCTGTTCACACATAAAGGTGCTGCTAAAATGGGCAAATGGGCCAAACGACCAATCTTATGACTGGAGCAGACCACCTAAGAACGCTCATGCAAAGCCAGCCCCGAGGCATAATATCACTAGAAGCAGCCAGCAAATTCAGACTGACCTCATACTCTGTAGTAAAATAAACAGTATACTATTCAGCAAACCAAACAATGATCTATCTGTGCAATAAGCATTTTTCTTAATGTCCAGCTATACATTTAGTACAAAGATAAAATATAAGTGCCTTTCGACTGCAGTAGATATACCATCAGATAAGAAAAAAACAATACATGCAATAATTATGCTACAGTATTTACACATGGCTTCATCAGCCAGGGAGTAATTATAAAGTACAAGGAAAGAATATTCAGAAATCAATCTTTGCAAGGTGATCCAAATTAGCCTGATTTCCTGGGTTTGAAAGAAAAATAAGAGACCAAATTCTAGTCCGAACAGAACCATAAATGACGGAAGAGCTTGCAGGAAATTATTTAACATGCACTGGTGACTGCTGCTAACAGCAGCACAGCACAAACAAAATGTCATGTCAACAAAGCAAACATACAACTCCTTTGCCACTTCATCAGTTCTAGTCAATACATGTACACAGGGCCGAGCACAATGACTTCAAAATGAAAAACCATCTACAAGTACAAAACTACCCATCGGTAATCTTTACCCTCTGAAGATCTGGAAAATACAGCAAATTCAAATTTTACTTTTATTACTTTCAGAATCCCATGACTGTCTGATCCCATTTTATCTGAATTCTAAGCCTAATTTTAAGAAAAAAGAGATGGGGGGGGGGGTGTTGACTATACTATCATGACGACGTTTCTCCTTGCATATGATTTGAGAAAATCAAATGCTTCCATCATTTCTGTCTGCGTGTGCTGCTATTCTATGTGGAGAACAGCTCCACAGTCAAAACCTGGGTAGTACACGCAAAGCATTCATCTATGCTGTACTACCGAACATGATGCAATAGCTTATTGCGCTAGTGACATTTTTTCCACAGTGCACCATCTACTGTTTCAGCAATCACAATTTGCATGCTAAACTTGCCAAAATATGCCTCTAAATGTGATCACCAGATCTCAATGAAGTACTTCCTATACTTACCAGGGGAAGGGATGGGGGGGGGGTCAATATAAGACAGGTCATTCTGACACTTTGTGTCAACATGTCATCTTCATGTTGTCATTATCACAGAAGCAGGGATGTCTTGCATAGGCATAGCACTGCATTAAACAAACTACACATTTTTATGCAAGTCAGTACTTACGGGCAGCACAGCTGCTATACTGGAAGTTTTCTTTGCGAAAACTACACTGGTCACTGCTGAAGGCAGAAAGCTCTGCCGCCAGTCATTCTTTTTGCAGTCTTCTGTTTGATGCCATGGCACTGTGAGTCACCATAAACTTGCAAGAGACCTTCATGGTAAACCATCATCATGCTCAACAAATGCTCTGGTGGTGGTGGGAGGGGGGGGCATCGGGGGAGAAGAGATTCAATGTTCACGACCTTTGAAGTCTGCATGTCAAGGGAAACCACTTGAAGAATAACTGACTGAGAACTGACTGTCAACTAGGGACTCAGGAAACTTTTGCCATCACCGGCTGGATAGCAGGTGATCTGGGCAAGAACCGCTCACAGCTGCATCTGCATGATGCTGTCACACAATTTCTTGGGGTTTGTTTCGTCTGGAAACTTGTTCATGACGGCACGCACCCGGGGCTCAGCAAAAATGCCACAAAGGTTGTAGTACAGAGAATAACGTGGGTCAGCTGGGACGATGGGGCGATCCAGAGGGAAACTGCGAGTTGGGGCAGAGACATGTGATGGCAACATGACGGAAAAAGGATCCTGGTGCCAGTGGGGGGTTAGGGGGCTCTGAGCTGCCATCAGACCTGAAGGGATGTTTGTGGGAAAAGAGCTGTATGGAATTTCTGGTACCGTGTACACAGACGGTGAAGGAAGCCCATAAATATCTTGGGATCCAAACACCCCCTCGCTCATCTGGCGCTCCAGGCTGGGCAGGGGAACACTCTGCTGCAGGGGATGTCTGTGCTGGGCCTGCACGGACGTGGATCGCATCAAATGGCGTGTCTGGGTGTCAGCAGCATGATGACCTGGGTACCCGGTCGGCATGAACATGCTATGCCCACTCACTGCATCCATGGCAGGCAAAGGGGATGCTGGAATGGGAGCTGTATGCCATCCAGGTCCAGCTTCGCTGATCCCTACCATGTGCAGCTGGGGATCGGAGGAGCTGTTCTGTCGCATCATTCCTCTCAAAGGTCTGCTCCCTCCACTGGGCACAAATCCTTGATTTGCTGGGCAACTCTGCTGAGCTTTAAGATATAAGTGTTCCCTGTAGCTGTGGTCACCGACAGCTCCATGGTCAGCTGTGGGATAACTGTTGCACTGCGTTCCGAAAGGTGCGGTAGTAAAGATAGAATCATGCTGGTACAGGTGCTGGGAAGCCAGGCAGGCGGGTCCCGATACGCAATGTCCAAAGGTGCTCTGCTCTTCAAAAAAAGGAGAATGGCTTGCCTGATGTTGCCTCTGCCTGAAGTGTTGCTGTGACTCTGATGCAGACAGGAGACGAGCCTCTAAATGCACTGGCAGCGACTCCTGTCGACTCACTCCTGCAGCTGATGGACTAGTCAATGCAACAGGGCTGGCTCGATTTGAAGATCCTTCGCCTGTGAAAAAAGTTGATTCTGACCCCTCATCAGACAGCTTCTTAGCCAGCAGAAGATGACCACTGACCAGGGGACCCTCTTGGCTATCCGAATAAGGTACATTCAGCCGAGCAGGGGAAGAAACTCTCGAGCCTTGACGCAGTGGCAACAATGAAGGAGAATCCTGAGACCTTGGTGAATTTGCTTCATGTGGCCTACTATACTCACTGTCATTGGTAAATGTATTTTTCACTGCCAGAGCTTCCTCTAGCTTCTTTCTGTGCTCGCTCAGGTAATCTGATGTCTTCCCTGGCTGCTTGAGCGGCGATCGAAGCTGGGCAACCAAGTCAGAATCTTGTTCTTGCAGGGACAGGGCTGATGCTGTTGATTTCTCCGTTGACAGGTAGTCGACCGGCACCAGTGACTGTGTACGGGTCAGCCTGGGCTTGTTCCTGCGGCCCTTCTCACTGGACTCCATGCCTCTGTTTGCATGTTCTTGCATCTTGATAGTTGCCTGCTCCTTCAACATGTCTGTCACTGACCTGTGGGGCTGTGACCCTCGCTCAGGATGATAGTACTTACATTTGTTCCCGTAAGTGCACTTGCGCCCATAAGGGCAGGGCGGGGGAAGAGGTGGAGGATTAGTTGGTTCTTTGCGAAGAAAGTTGTCCAAAGTGGGTCCTCGGCGTCCGAGAGGATCTTCTGGGGGCATAAACCTGTCAGGAAAAGATTGCATAGGTGAAACTTTATGACTGTAAGCTACTGCCCTTAACAAACAACAGCAAGCACAACTTTACTATTAAAGAACATTTGGAACACCCGAGACCTGTAAAAATCACTTCCTTAAATGACCCAATCTGTCGGTATTATTCTTCTCACTACAGCATTAAGGTCAAAAGGTCAACTACATAATGATGACCCTGTCTAGCCCTTACCGGTCATTCACAAAGGTGTACATGAGAAGGCGCTCCTCCACCACCTTGCGATATTCCTGATTCTCGTTTAGAAGATCTCGATATGTATCGTTTGACACAACAATCCCATTAGTCTCTGCTGCAAGCTTCAACACAAAACGGTCATCGTAGCAAACCATGCGGCGACCCTTGATTCTACGTGATGGGGTGAATACCACGATGCCCTCTTTCTCGAGCTCTCGCAGGATTTCTTGATCTGTAGACAGGTATGTTTCAAATCAAACCCTCTACATTTTATGTTGAAATGAACAATGTGTTGATCTCTAGAACCAAATAAAAAAATCAAACCCCAAATATTTTTGTGGAAATGCATAACTAAGCATTATGTCACTAACTGTTACAACTAAAAATCTGTTTTTCAGCCAATCAGCTACTCTGTCAAACAGTCGATTCCAGGAAGAAATGTTGAAACTGGATAGGTTTCATAACCTATTCCCTGTTCTTCTGCAATAACGGTCCATGCAGTACCTAGGATACACACAACTACATGTAACACAAAAGAAGGCATAGTGTGCATATACACGTTTCCTTCAGCACCCTGCACTCACTGGTTATAGGAGCATCAGGACGAGAAGGCTCCTTCCGCCACTGTGGCACAAACACTGTGATTTCCTTATGACCTCGCTGTTTGAACCAGTTTACAGCAATTTTTATGCCAGAACAGGAAAACACTGTCTTTCCATGGCTGTAACAAACACAATTTAGCATCTACCATCAATGATTGAAGCCTCATTTGTTAACAGTATAAAAAATATCTACAATTTGTTATTTCAAAACATACATGATCTCTAATCATTTCATCATGAAACTATTTTGAGAAATCAGTGAAAATAATAAAAAAAAATAAATATGTGACAGTCACTGCAAATGGTTCACTGTTCACTGTTACTTGCAATGTCTTTCAGATTAACTACAGCAGGTCTTGACAGATGCCTGACCTTAAATACAGACTATCAAAGTACCGGGATATAATTTGCAGCATAAATTATACTTTTTGTGCTATCATTCAACCAATCCCCAAACTAAGACTTGACCCTTATTACCAGTGACACTATCCTTGCCTGTGGAGGTGACTTGGTCACTGTATTCATGTGTCAGACCAGGAACAGATAAGGAAAAGTAGCTCCTGCCACTAGCAAATAGTGAATACAGAATCTTTCTTTGTCGTTGTACCAATGATACTTGTATAATTATGATTTAGTCTTTCTTTCTTCTCGTTCATTTTTCTTTCTTCCTTTCTTCCCTAAGAAATTGAAAAATCTTTCCACCCTGAACCCTGTGCTTAGCTTCAGAGTTGTGCTATAGCAAGCACAAGGAAGAGGCCTGCTGCAGGGATTAGAAGGAAATCAAAATGTTAACCTGCCATTTTTTCCCCTTTCACAAGTTCCTGATTTCATTTCAGATCAATTTTTTTTATAGTTTTAATGCAAGCTTTTATATTCAATGAACGTTAGAACTATGGGAAACAAATCAGTAGCATGACCAGAAACAACAGGACATTACCTACTCTGCATGGAATCATGCTTTGCTTCCACATGATCATGTGCACACATGCATGCAGCTATACCAGTATACACACAATATATGCTCACTTCAAAATAAGGATTATTTACATAAATCAGACACTTACTGCATTGCAACATTGCTGCCATCAATCACAATATGCCGTAGGTTGCTGCTCGGATCGTCGCACCTGGCCACCTTATTCATGACTCCTAGAAACTCCTCGGAACTGGCCAGATCCACCGAAGGAGTGCTTGTGACAGTGGGAGAGTCTACCAAACTGTCGTCAGCAGTCCCCACAGAGTTTTCTATCAATTCGTGAAGAAGTTTGTCCTCATCACAAGCAAGACCCAGTTTCTCTAATGCCATCTCCAGGTGGTGCTCAGAATAACCCAATTTCACAGCAAATTTCAATCGGCTCTGGTACAAAGGATCAGACCTGTCGATGTCAAACAGACTGACAGAAATGTCGTCATCTAGGGATGAAGGGGATGCAGGAAGGGAGAAATGCATTGAGTCTTCCTTTGGTGACACCACCTGAGCAAATGTTTTGTCTAGAGTTCTCAACGGAGCTGTCCCACGTTCAACCAGTGAATCTGAGACACAATCAGATGGAAAATCCTCCTCCACTATCAGATCACCTGCTTTGCCAGATCCCAATCTGTCAGTCAGAAATATGACATTGTTGTCAATGTCCCTGACAGGGGACCTCCTAGGAGACTGTGTGATATCATGAGGAGAGTCAGTTCTCATGAAATCTGATACCATTCCAGGCAACGGATAGCACATCCCCTCATCCCCTGTATGCAAATGAATCTGTCTTCTCTGCAAATGAAGCTGATGTTGGTTTTGTCGAAAGCGTCTGGTGACATCTGAAAATGCTGTCTTCAGCTCACCATCCACAAGATCATACTGCCCCATGCAGAGTGCTTCGATGGCTTGCTGCGCAGCATGCACATGAGAGCGTTCACCTCTGAGGCACACTTCCAGCTTCCCAACATCAAAGTCCAACACTGAAAGGCATTGGCGCTCGATAAGCTGAGAATTTTTTAAAACCATTTCAAAGTCTTCTTGCTGATACTGTTTCTGCTCCTTGATGAAGTCGGGGCTCTCTTCTAGCACTGCTTTGAGAAAGACCTGCAAAATAAACCAATCAAAACCCTTTGTCACTCTTGGTGTAGTTCTGGAGTGAACGCTGAGCGGTCTGCACCACCCACAAGTCCAATTTCTCACTCACTTGAGAGAGGAAGAGAGAGATTTTTTGAGACTTCATATTTTATTTAGTGTAAGATCACTCACCAAGAAGACCTCTAAAATGGAAGCATTCTGAAGTTAAAACAAACCCTGTACACAACTGAAAGTTGAAACTATAAGTGTCATGACTGAAAATAAATCCCACCAGTTCAGTCTGATATCAAACTGTGTTCATGGCAGCTGTGGAGTTGTGCTTAGTGTAAATGATTTTCTGTCCCCTTTATATCATGATTCAATCACGTGCACACAATGACTGTCTTGTCTGATGAGTCACTTTGATTTCCTAATAAATAGGCAAATGTTAACAGTAATGCTACCAGTAGCACCAGTCTACTGCGCATGCATCTCTATTTAAAATTTGCTTCCGTATCACATTTTCATTGCTAAGGGCTCTTTAACCAACAAAGGATCATGTGTGTGTGTGTGTGTGTTTAAGAGGAAAGGAGTCAACTAGTTAGGATTTTTTGTAGTACGAGTATAAATCAACTGGATGGTGAGCTTATTATTATCTTTTCAGTAAAGACAGACCAGATGCGAAAGTGTCATGCACGCTGAGAGGACCTACAGTTACAGTGGCGTCAAGTCAGCTTCATGTAACGAATTAGGTTTATTCAAGGGTTGTGATATATACTGTTTAAGGGAATTCAAAGACCAACTGCACTTGGCAGGCAGGTCACAGACTTGTGTAATTTGCAACGACACCATATATCTGATACCGTACATTTGGATGCACCTTATTTCATGGGTGCAACACTGAACATCAGTGTGCATGGAAATCAGTTCTGGCATGTCTGTGCCTACAACAGGAGGTGGCCGAAGATATGCATTCAGACAATGTGTGCAGCAAATGACTCAGATGGACTGGCCGCCAGATCTTAATCTGATCGAGCGCCTATGGTATATGCTGGGCTGCCACCTGCAGGCAAACCACCCACAATCAGCTGGCCTTAACCAACCGTTCCTTTTGTTCAGTAGGAGTGGCAGGCGATCCCACAAATGACTCTGGGGACACAAGCTCAGTCCCTGCGACAAGGGTGCCTTGCTTGCGTGCAGGTCAGTGGAGGGAACACAGGTTTTTGATGCTGATTATTACACGCTGCACCTGCTGTGACTTTAGTACAGGTTGGTTGTGTCCTTCATGTTAGGGAATTTTGCTGTTCCAATTAAATCTGTTGTTGGTCCGTACATATTTACTGTGACTATCAGTTTGTTTTGGGCATCACGTAGAGCGTGCAGTGAGTTTGCACTGCTCATTCAGTTCTTTTGAGCAGTATAAATAAAAAGAAATTCATTTACACTTGTGAATACTCTGGCTACCGGCTAAATAACGTAATGACTGGAAAGATCAAGTGGCATCGCAGACGCGTAATTCAGATGAATCTGACTCGCCAATCGGCGGTACTTAGTAGAAAGTAGAATTCTACGGCCCGATCTAATTTATAACGCTACGAAAACAATGAGTCTTTAGCTACATACATTCGCAAACTAGATTTAGAGCGACGACAAAATTTTTAAGATACTGAGGTAGATCTCTGGCACTTACAATCGCTTTTTCAATGCTTTCCTGTGTGTCGGAAGTCGACAAAAGAAGACCGAAAGTTGCTTGTTCATCGGTATTGTCGCTCCCATCCTCGACGAGACTGCACTGCCTAGTCAAACACACTGTGAGTTTCACACTAAAAAGTACTTCCAATCGTTCTTTGTATCGCGTGACTACATCTGCCTTCGATTTGTCGATAGCCAGTTCAGTCTGCGCCATAATCAGAAAGTAGTAAGCACAGCATCGTGATCCAAGTGATCACCAAATGGTACGCTTCCCCCTGCTGCCATCTCCATATTGGCTCCCACAATCCTCGCCCGTTCTACTTCCTCAATCTCGACTTTCACCTTCACCCCTGACCCTCCGAAATGGAATCTACTTCCGTTTCTCGTCAGTTTGTTTACGCTGTTCAGTTGTTCTTAGCTTGTCTGTTTTATGTAAAGGCAAATTTATAGGACTGGATAAATTTAATTCAGCTGTTCCCTATACGTAAAAGCTGTTGAAATGAGCATGCACCCTACTAAATAACCGAGTCAATTTCTTTCGCAGTAATACCGAGTATCAGTATTGAGTATACGAATTGGATCGACTCGTCGAGGTACGTATGGGAGTGATAGCCGAACTGAATGTCAAACATACTTTTGTACACGTTTACCTCGTCAAATACTGACAGAGATTTTCGAAACTATTGTGATTTATATCTAGTACTACAGCAATTTGTATTGTGTTAAACTCTGGACCAGAGATCGGGTTTAGTTGGGAAATAACGCGATATACTGATGGTGGATTTCATCCTGTTGACCTGTATGGAATTCTTGTAGCTACTTCTGTCAGTATAACATACTTCAATCATTAGTGTGTTCTTTCTTTGCCATTTTTCTACTTAAAAGAACGCATGCTTGAGTGCTGTTGTTGCTGTCTGTGAGAGAGAGGGAAAGGTAGCGGCCATATATATATATAGACTAGTTGGGTTGCATGACCGTTCATATATCTGCCTTTCTGGTCATAAGAGCGGTCGTAAATGGTTGTTCACATCATGTCTTCAGTTACGTATGAACAGGTATCAGAACGCTTATGCAACCCAGCCGTCAGATGTAAAGTACGTACATATTTATCTTGAACGAAGTACCTATAGTGTTAACTCCGGTCCACCATCCGTTGTCGAAAAAAACTACTGCTGTTCTGTCTGCAGGTATAGATGGGAGACATTTGCCGTTCCTTTCACGAAGGAAATGGCGTGAGACGCTGAATGGTAACAGGTGTGGCCCAGCTGCGTCAGTCAAGTGCTTTACTCTTTGATCTTAGTCAAAAGACCGAGAACTGTCTTCTCCTCTTAAGTATATATAGCCTAACAGCTCGCTAACTGCGCATGGCGTAACACAGCCCTGTGGCAATAGCTGTCAGTCATGGGCCCGTGACAACACTGTCAGGGTCGGTTAGACGGTTTAAGCCACGCCCCCAATTTTTTTTTTGTAGAACAATGCCAGCGGCTTGCAGCTTGAAGCGTGATGTCCTGAGATAAATTTATCCTGCCATAATCCCGTGATTCAGTGAAAACACCAGTGGGGTCTACACGAGCATAGCACACAGCACACACAAACACATGTCATTATTCCATTATTGTCTTTCAATATATAGCACGCGTCCTTCACGATGGGAGGTATGGTTATAGACACGAAGAAGCAAACAGTTATAATGATAAGGACGAGAAGGAAGATGAAGACGAAGACGAGGAGGGTGACTCAAACCACGGCTAAATTTATAAACGGTCGATGTGTTTCTTTGCAGATACCAAACATTTTTCTGGTTGAGATGATGCGGTATAATGGAATGTTGCTAAATATTTCTCTTATAACCAGCTGAATGAAACAAAAAGGTGTTCCTGAAAGATTGGGTGTAACGTGTAACATGCGTCTAGTGAATGCAATATAGTCGCATTAAAGCTGTAACAGTGAGAAGTTTGGAGAGGCCCGGGGTTAGAAAGGAAACTGAGGGGGACCAGAACTGTCCTTTCAACAGTTAAACAAGTTTAAAAGTTTAATATTTCAACAAGTATTGCTCATAGATGTTTGGCAAATATGTCCTTGCATAAGAATGCACTCAAGTAATTGTTGACGCACAGGATCATGTGCGGAACACTATTTTAACGTACAGACATAAATCATTCGGGTGACGCAGCACAGCACACCCAGCAGATAATTTATAATCTATAAATTATGTACCGACCATATACGGCAAAAACCTAGTTTAAATGCTCCCATAGTTGAAATAGTCAAAAGTTACGCCAAAAGAAAGAATCCTAAGTATCGTCCTATCTACGAGAATACCCCGATTCAACGCGTTTCGTAATTTCAGGATGCAATGGTCGGTGTGAGAAAACGTGCTGACAAGCACGAACCTCAAATGTCTGTGCCTCTGAACACAGGATACGAAGCTGAAAACTGTGGCTTCGAAGTTTGTGTAGAACCTGTGCAGCGCGTTTCACAAAGCAGTAATTGCTAAATATACGGTTTCCATATTGACAGAATCTTTGAATGCCAATGGCTACTTTGTTTTCAGTTTTACTATAGGATAACAGCTGATCAGTCAAAAAAATAATAGTCAGGCTGCGTCAGAACTCAACTTTAGCTCAAGAACAAGTAACCATAACTTTTTAAATATCGAAACTGAGCAAAGGTAAACTAACGCCGAAACTCGGAGGGGACAGAGACAGAAAGAGAGGGGCTGGGGGAAAGCAAGGCGAGAGACGGGTTGAAAGTGAACAAAATCCGGGGGAAGGACAGAGATATGTGCAGGCGGAAGGCGTGCCCGCTCACTGAAAGTGCGCTCACTGGACAGTGTGGGTGGCAGTAACGGATGTAGCTGAATACGGCGACCAGAGGTCTTTGAACTACCCTGTTTTGCACGACATATTCCGGAAGTTCGTTCCAGCTGAGTGGGTTGCAGGGAAGTCGTGAGTTAATGTCTGATCCCCTTTCCGTCTGCTGTTACCGGAACGGAAGTACAGGAATGACGAAACCCTGCTCTTCCCCTATGTATTACTTTGCTGCTGCACTCACAAGTGTACGTTATATTGTTTAGAAAGTGTGGGAGAGGAAAGTTGGATAGAAAGGAAGGTAGAGACAAAAAGAAAGGCAGATAAGAAGAAGGAACGAAAAAAGTAGGGGAGATACATGAAAAAGGAAGGACGGAATGACGGACAGCCAGCCAGGCAGACAGTCAGGCAGGCAGCGTGCACGCTCGCTTGACTGTCACCAAGACTGCGAGAGAGGTGGATTCGGATCTCGTAGCCGATCAAACGTACATCTCATTTCTCCAAATGCACCATCCGATTTATCTTGGAGGCGGGCGGAGGGTCTGAGGGGCTATTCTTGCTTTTTCCCAAATCCTAGAAGCTCATAATCAACTCTTCTGTTCTGTCTTCCCTCGTAAGCAACCACTGTTGTTGACACAACACTATTGGTTTGTCGGATTGCTGGTCATGAGGATGCATTTACAAATAATGCGGGTTTCAAAGAAAGAAAGAAAAGCGCAAGTTAGCACAAGCCCCTTTGAACAAAAATTTTGTAGCTAAAAAGGTCGTTCTTTCACTTAGCACTGTCCGAATAGAGTTGTGGAGGCACAAATTTTGGGCGCAACTAGCGAAAATTTAGTCAACTACTGGATTATACTCGGATGGGTGGATACATTTCTAACGAAGTATAATACAAACCGCTAAGAACGAAATTTAGCCAAGAAGATACATATCAAGACAGCATGAAACAACAAACAAAGGTAGCAGATAAGAGAGAGGAAGAGGGAGGGAGAAAAATGGAGAGGGTGCATTTACAAATAATGCGGGTTTCAAAGAAAGAAAGAAAAGGACAAGTTAACACAAGCCCATTAGAACAAAACTTCTGTAGCTAAAAAGCTCGTTCTTTCACTTAGCAGTGTCCGAATAGAGTTGTGGACATGCAACTTAAATTTAAATTAACATCACGACTTCATGACTTCCCGCCATGCATAGGCTGTGGGTGTGTCCCCATTAACGTAACGCTAATGAAAAGCCGAAACAAGAGAATTTCAGCGAATAATACAGAGACCGAGTGATTACTTGTCAGTTTTTCTGGAGCGTTTGGCCCAGAATTATACAGCCAGTGCGGGACGCCGTGGGGAGGTGCACGTACACAAATGCCTAGATGCAGCGAGGCATGCTGAGTGCTCACTCCGTTCTTCCCCCCTCCCCTACCCCACGACCACCATACATACAAAATGTGTACATTTAGAGTTTGAAAAAGAAAAAGGAGACAGCGCCCGGATGTTTTTTGCATGTGGAGAAAAGAAAGTCATTGATAAAAATACACAGGTATTCAGAAGAAAAGTACAGATAGTTTCACATATACACATCTGCATATGTCTTGGCATGGTCTCCACATGAAGTAATAATCTTAGGATTTATGTCCTTAAGGAAAGTCAGTAATCCAAACCACTCATTCACTCACTCAGAGAGAGAGAGTGGACAGGCTGAGAAAGGGCACAGGAATCAGAAAAGAAGGCAGGCAGGCAGTCCGAAAGACAGGTGGATGTACAAACGGGCACAGGAAAAAAAACCACAGAAACACGTACAAAGACAAAGAACATTTAAACCACTCACCTGCCGATCATATAAAGAATTGCTAACTCCAGCAAGCCCAGCTGTATTTACGCTCGTGTGCATTCATCAACACACCACAACCTGTTCTAACCTGAAAACTCACTGCGAGTCCTGTTATCCAGGCCTACCTGCTTAAATATACACCTTGCCTCGCCTCCCAAACCCCTCCTATAGTTCCCTATCCTCCCTCTTGTGAAAGAATCTGACTGGCCCAGCGAGTGTGCTAAATATAGTACAGTATCTGCTTCAGTCACAGATCTTTTGCTTCAAGGACACATTGAGAGGGGAACCTCGGGAATCCACATATAAAAAAGAAAATACTTCATTGCGTCTTTCAGATCCTGGATCGTGTAACAAGAGGGGAAGAGGAGGGGGCGGGGTTGAAGCAAACGGCTGCAATAAGCACAATGCGCAGGCCTAAAACAGAGGAGCATTATCTTTTTTCCATTGGGTTTTGGCTGGTGTTTTCTGACCTACATTCGTCAACAATACGCGCACAAGCAGAAACAAAAAATAACAGGGCAGTCACCCCCCCCCCCCCAGCTGTGTATCTCGACCCCTGTCTACGTCCCAATCATTGGAGTGTTGCAGACGACGGGGACTGCTTACGTCATCATCTGCGTCATACCTACGCGGAAATCCAAAGTAAACACGGACGAGTCCGGAGAGATCGGATCAGGACTGTTGGGTGCTATTCTAAGCTGGCAGGGCAAACCGGATCTGCCTGAATTGTTTGCAAACAAATCAGTTTGGGAAAGGGTCCATTCATACATCTCTTTCACTCTTCCGATTCCATTTAACGAAGAACCAGAGATACTCAGAGTCAACTTGGACTGAAAAAAAAGGGTACGATGGAAAACGATTAGGATGAGATGTGTAATAAATTATTTGTAGTATACCTTTGGGGGTCCTACCTTTATGCCTGAGACTCCTTGACGTCAAGTGCAACCTCAGTGCATTCCCCCCTTCCCGCCTCATGAAAACTAATTTGTGATCTAGCAATTAATCTCAGATTCAAAAGATGCCTTGATAGGAGGCATATCGTGACCCACTCTACCCATTAACACTTTTACAACAGATTGTCTCTCGATCTACTGCTGCAGACAAGAACAGGAATATAACGAAGTAGACTAAAACAAAACAACAACAGAAACACTATAATAAAGACAGTTAGCCAATTATACTTGCTCATGTGCTGTAGAAAGGGAAGATCATTTGTTGGACTTTGCCTCACTGACAGAAAATGCATTCCCATTATGCGTCCCCCCGCCCACTAGCCGCACACTCCCCCGCACACGCCAACAACATCCCTAGCAAGCAGACTTGCTCGACCACAACTCCAGGCTGTAGTGTTCGTGCCGACGGTCTTGCGAAGAGAATGTGAGGGTCTGAATGGAACGTGTCCACAGACCACGCCCGAAACGTGTGGCCTCCGACCTCGATTTAACAGACGAAACAGTGGTTCAAACACAATCAGCAGGCGCCACACCCACATTCCACCCCTGCTAACCCGCTCGTGACTTGCAGAACAGGTCTGCTCCCGTCTATAACACAGTCATCGAAGGTGTCTCTGGATGTCTGCACAATTTTCATTCAAACTTCTGTCGGCGAACTAAGAACCAATGACGTCTTTCAGGTTTTTTTTTTTTTTTAGATTTTGTTTTGCTTAGGTTTCTTTCGTACACGTATGCAGACAGACGAGAACGCTGACAGAAACTTAAACTTAAAACTAAACCATTACAATAAAGAAAGATTTGAGGTGCTTTGTGTTTTGTGCGTGGTTTTCCTGCTTTTCCGCGTGTCTGTGTGTGTGCGCGCGTGAGAAAGAGAGAGAGAGAGAGAGAGTAAGAACGGAGAAAAGAGAAAATGTGCGTCCATGAACAGCAATTCAAGCATTATGTTAAAATGACTGGCACATTATTCATCACAGTGAAAAAGTAACAGTGATAAAACTTCAACAGAATAGCTGTAAAGTTTTCGAATTGACCCAGATGATAACAGAATCATTGATACTTGTAATAAATGTTAAGCAACGATGTTTTAAGTTGTGATGCAGTGCTGAAATGGAGAGCTTTGAAGACGTGTGGATCTGCTCGACAATAGCTGACACGAATGTCCCACTTCGTATTTTGTTTGTTTGTTTTTGCTTTCGCTAAACTGTAATTATGATCACTGGTGGATTTTCGCCCCTATTTGTAGATTTCAAATGACTACATGCCTACGTATTTGGTGCGCTTTAAATTACTGCATTTCTGATCAATTAAATGACTGCATATCTGCTTTTTCTTCGCAGTCACAATATGTAAGACTGCGTGCAGATTTTTAAGACCACATATCCTGTTTTGCCGTTTACCTAACAGGGACAGGTGGGCTTATCTTTTCGTCTAACAAGCATCAAACATTATTGCAAAGACCTACACACTCATCACTCGGTAAACACACAATTAATCTGCATTTTTGACTTTATGGACCACTGCATAAATGAGTTTCTCCAATGCTTATCACGGCACTTTAATTCGAAGACCCCCCC
>SMGT01004936.1:193560-207109 GCA_004794575.1 Lanistes nyassanus
GGGGGAGAGAAAGCCTTATCGGAAAATAGGCTAAATCTTCAAAGTTGGATTACTTCTATGAGTCCTTTTATAAGACTTGATCGAACCCTGTAAATCCTTCCATACAGAGAACGGATGCAGGACCTTAAGAGAAGGGATGGGGTCACCAAGTGCACAGGGCGTGTTGACAAGGAAGAGTTGTGGAGCTCTTCAGATCTGGATCTCTGCACTTCTGTATACCAAGCAGAGGGATGGGGGACATTTTGTTGATAAGCGACTTTTGACCAGGAAGGTAACCAAACTGCGGCAGTCTCGACAAAGGGCGAAGAAGAGCAACAGAGGAAAGAGAGATAGAGAGGGGGGGGGGAACAGACTGTTTCACGAGTGTTAAAACAAATATGTAGTAAAGAACGAACCCAGTCGTCTGCATCAACGATTTTATCTTGTGATTGAGACAATGCTTTCTTCTCTTTCTGCAGCACAAACACAGCTTCCCGCCAAGTCTGTAGCCAGAACTCACTGTCCCGGGAGGTATTCACCTCCAAAGAGGACGAACCCGCTGCGCATTTTGCTGAAACTGCTTAGACCGGAATTGACCCCTGACCGCTTTGGTATCGTCTTTTCGGTCAGACACACTTCTTCTCTTCCTGTACCTAAGTCGCGGCTGCTCGCACGCCAGGGATCTGAAATCACCTGAGAACCAGCTGTGAAAGGGGCTTTATTTTAAAAACCCATTACAAAACAAGGGTGGATCCGGGTAGGTAAGAAATATATCTTGACGACCTTCCTTTCCACATCGGGGCCCTTATGATACTTGTAGCTCAGTTCCAAGAAACACAGTCTAGTGCCTCCATATCCTGGAAAGAACAATACGATCTTTCGAAAGGCTGCTGCTGAGTAGTAAAAAGAAATTTGAAAGTAGGAAAAGAAGAATAGTCTCGAGAAGAAAAGACATAAAAAAAAACCTTTTTGTGCTTTGGTTCAGCAAGAAAGAGAAGGACAGGACTGAAAACTCCATCCCCCCCCACCCCCCAGAAGGAGGTAGCGCTTGCCTGCCTGCCACTTGTGCAAAACGTCTTGTGTTTGACTCCGTTTCTCTGTCGGGGTAGTGGGTGAGGGTATCTCGGGGTACACTATAGCTAGTTTTCTCCCCCTTTCTCCTCCCCCAGCACCCACTGAACATCCTCTACCCTTAAGCTTGCGTCAGACAGACTGTGTTGATGACTTCACATTAAACGGTTAGCAGCCAGACCAACTCCTCCCCGTTGTTACTTTGTGCTTCCATATGGCAAATGGAAGAAAATAATATATAAATAATATATAAATATTAACAAATATCTGATTAATATAAATTGTAAAAAATATAAACATCTTTGCTACGGGTATTTGTGTTTTGGTAAGATATTATTCAGTGCACTCTACAAAAAATTTGTAAACACTACATCTTTAAAAAAAAGTGTTGAAGCAGGTGAAAAATATGTTCTGCGTTTGTAAATAGTTTGTAAATAATATGCAGGATGTTTGCTACAGGGTGCTCTAAGTGTTCTTAGCATACGCCTACTGGACTGCTGTGACAGATTTGGAACGATATTAGAGCACCATGTACACATTTTCCGGCCATTTGAACACTTTGAAGAACACAGACCAGAACACTTTTTACACTAGTTTACCACCAACACATTTTTTTTAGATCAATGCGTTCTGTTTCGGTAACAAAATAAGTGTTCTAACTTGAAGACGTCTGGGTTAACACTGTGGTTGGTCGTTGCTTCCCGCCTTCTGACGGGTCTCAAGCAAGGAAATTCGTCTCCTGTTTAAACATCCTGTTTTCGAAAAAAGACGCTGAGTACTTTGTGTGTAATAACTTACAGAACAAAATAGCACACTCAGCAAACAAAGGACAAGGAACTTCAAAAGTCCAAGATTAAAAAAAGTCTTGACATTGCTTTTATTGGTTAGCCTCTCTTTCATGGGGAGATATGCTTTTAAAAAGCCAAGACTTCCAAAATAAAAATATGCTTTTTTAAAAAAAGTTTTTAAAACCGGTAGTGGCGGGATGACATCGGTATCAGCGACGACACCAAACGGCAAATAAAAATTTCACTGGGGGAAAACAACTGAGATAGTGTGGGAGGAGATAAGGGGGCGCCAAGGGAAAGGGAGGGGTAGTAGTATAAATGAGGATACGTTTGCGTCTGATAATATGTAAAGGTGCACATACAAGTATTTTTAACTTCCCCAACAAGTTAAATATGGCGGCAGTTGTGTTGGCAGCAGTGTTCAATGACTGTTCTTTCTTGTTTGCTGGGGGGAGGGGAGATAAAGCTTTTTTAAAAATTGTTTGGTTGTCATATTCAAAGTGGCAAGTTCTTAGGATATCTTGCTTTATTGATTTGTTGGTAGACCCTATGTTTGTATGGTATACGATTTAGTTTTTAATTTCTATCGGCTGGCGTTGTTGTACTTTCAATATTTCTAATCTAGCATCCATTTTACAGCACCTTTCGCCAAATACTTGCCCCCACATGGAGCCCCCTAGCTTACTCTTGCGGCTATGAAGCGCGCCTTTGGTCTCGTCTGGTCTCCGCCACGTAGCTCTAACATTATTTGCTGAGATTTACATTGCGGGAGTTGGCTTGCTCTACGGTACTCAAGAGTTAATTACAGATGCTCACGTCAACGTCTTGACACTCCTTTTGTTTCCAGTAAAGGTGCGCATTATCTAAATTAAGCAGGTTCTGAGGTGAACTAATATTCTATATTCGGCTGGTAGAGCCATGATGTTTGTGAAACGCGCCTCTGATCTTGCACGCAGAACTGACCTCATCCATGTGTCAGTGGATTCCAGCCAGGAAGTGCACCTAGCTGCGGCAAACGCTAGAGGCGATTTGTACCCCGTGCCGGTCAAGATCACTATCCAGGATGGCTGCCATGAATGCCTCTGCGTTTGCACTCCACGCCCTGCTATAGTGGTGCTGTCTCGAGCATGCATGCGCTAAGAAGGAAACGGATGTCTTAACATGATCATCTTCCGCTGGGCATGCCCTTCCGATGACGAAACAATTATCGCCAAGGACCGGACAGCAGAATTGGAAAGGTGCAGGCATCACGGATTTTTGTCACCAGCCCATAAACGCAGACCAGTTGAGTGGATAGTTTGGGCTTTAGTTATTAATTAACTGCGACTTACGTACCTATGTCTGCCAAAACTAAATAATCCTGCCGCAGCACCGATGACCCCGCAAACCAATACGATCTTAAGAGTGACTTCCGGTACACGAGCAACCTAACCTCGGAAGGATCTCATCTCAGTCCCTTGACTTCGACAGTTGTAGGATGGTAATGCAGCTTCCAACAATTTTTGCCATCCTGTCTGTCGTCTGCTCTCCGCACCAGAGCTGGCATGCCTAGTCCCGTCCATTTCTTGATATTGTCAAGCCAGGTTTGCCTTCCTCTCCTCCCTCCACCTGCCGGAAGTGTGCCTTGTAAGGTCTTACCAAGCACTTCCGGAGCACACGATGAATTCGAATTTTGCGCTCAAAGTCAGACCCGCACTAACGCAGCCTGTCGTAAATGTTTTGTTATTCCGACAGTGACGTTTCTGTGGAGATGCCCGAGGTGGGACTTGCCACTTCAACATTTCGAAGCTCGCAGAGCAAACTGTTGTTACTACTGTTGGCGGGCAGAGGGAGGTTAGCTGCTATCAATGAACGGTGACTATCAGATTGTAGTGTATAGTTTATTCAACAAGCTAATATCCTTGTGTATATTTTTTAATGTGTAAATTTTCAGTGTGTGTAGCTAGATAAAGGACTTGATTCAGCACTTGAGAATTTCCATACATGCAACTTCGTTGAGCTGAGCGCACAGGTGGCGTCCTATTTCATGCTTTCAAAAAACAATCACAAGGAACTCAACATTTCTGCTTGAACATTTTTGGTTTTGATTTTGTTCGGTTCTTGGTTTCTTTAGTCTTGGTTTTAAATAAGTACGCCAACACAAAAAGTTGGTCACTAAACCACTAAGAAACAAAAGCAAGTGCAACAACATTTGATATTATTGTTTGCGAGGTCTTTTTAAATTTGTTTTCTCTTCCCTTGTAACTCCATCGTCTAATTAATGAATGTTTTTCTGTAGCTGACTAAAATGTACTGCTCAAAAGAATGGAAAGACTAGCTCGTTCATGAATGCAACGACAAAAAATTTTAATGGAGTTTTTTCAATTTAACAGCACGATTTCTTGACACGAAAGACCCAACCCTTGTATTAAAAAAGGCACAGCAGGCGCAGCAGAGAATATTCAATGTCAAAAATGTGTGATTAGTCCATTGGCCTGAACACAAGCAAGGAAACGTCGCACGGACTGAACAAGTGTTCCCAAAGTCATTTGCGAGATCGCATGCCACTCCTGCCGAACAAAATGAACAGTTGGTGGTGGGTGGTTTCCCAGCTGATGGTGGGTGGTTCCCCCCCCCCCCAGGCTGTGAATAAAGTGTCTGTTTAAATGACCGATAAATAGTGGAATTTATGCAGAAGTTTCATTTTAACTTAAACCCAGAGAAATTAAACAGATAAAGTGCAAACTTATAGAAATTAAACAGATGCACTGTCCTTAACACGGCATTACGAAACAGTACTGCGGTGTTTACGAATAATGGAGGTCTGGGTGTCATTTACACGCTCCGCTAGCCAACTCATACGGACGCTGTCACGTAATTTTCAGTTTGTTTTCACCCCTAAGCTATCGAGTTCAAAGGTAATTATTTTTCAACTATGATTTGATCGGTTGAATATCTTCACCCATTGTGTTAAGAAGCGATCGTTTTAAAGGAAACAGGCGCTTTAAAATAGGGAGGGGGGAGCAATTTTTGATCCAGATTTTACTAAAAATTAACCAGTCTATGTTCCAAAAATAAGATTTCCCCTACATTCTGTACCGCGCCGTGTTGGGGTTTTTTGTTGTTGTTTGTTTTGTTTTTTGTTTTGTTGTTGTTGTTTTGTTTTGTTCCGGGTAGATTCTCTACTGTGAAGTTCGAATTATCTTTCTCTACACCAATATTGTTCGATTTAATAGCCTTAATTGTGACAGTCCAATGTTAAACATTGCCATTCCAGGCCCCAAGCTGCAGTGGAAATTTCAAAAAATACTTGACGAGTCTAAAAATCTTATTATATGATACGATTTTAGTAGACGGAGTAAAGCCCCTCTCTCTCTCTCTCTCTCTCTTCCTGCCTCGTCCTTATCGCAATTTTGACCGTCAAACGACCCCGACTTGCCTGTTAGGTGCATGTGGCAAATTTCTAGCGAGTTTTCCACGTCGACCAATTCTGCGGTCTCCTGCGATCATTTTGCTTCTTCCCATAGGCCAGGACAGGCAGAAAAATATTTGCTGGGCTAACAGTTATTCCGCACTCGTAAGGCTCGACGAATTATAAAACAAAACGAATTAGAAAAGAACTCGTTCAACCGCCTGGCAAGACAAAAAGTGATTCAGTTTCGGCAAATGATTAAACCAGATTTTCAACGCAGGCTGGGTTAGATAGTTTCGTCGAGGAAACGTTGCGAAGAATTTCTTGAAGCAGAATAAAATCTGTGTTAAAGACAGGTCGATTAGATATTTGAATGATTGCATTCAATCCAACCGTGGGGAGCCATCGTTAGTATTTGTTTAAATGACTGTTTCAGCCAATGCTGTCAAACCACGTGTTACGTGTTTACAACTGACAAGCGGTGTTTACTCTGACATGCAGGAGAGTTTTAAAGTGACACGTTCTGCACCTTGGGACCGTTTCCTGGAATTTCGAGCTCGACAGCAGACCAGGTGGTGGGGTGGAGAATCGCAGCTAGGACAGGAAACGACTATAAATTTAGCTTTTTGTTTACATGTACTTTGCAGCGTTAGTCGGTCACCAAAGCCTCGTTTTCACTTTGCAGTCTGGCTTTCTCGGAAAAGCACTAACCGTATTTTTCCTTCGCAGCCTTGTTGGCAAAACAAAACTATGCGGTTATACTTGGAACAGCTGCCTGAAGAGCTGCAAAGTATCGTCTCCTTACAGTTACGTCTTTGTCGCTGGGAACTGCAGAATCGATATTCCCGTGTACAGACAATCGCATGGTTTTAAACGGGCTTTTTTTTTTGGTTATGAAGTGTTCGTGATTTGAACGACAGGTTTTTACCACACAGCACAGCAGATTATAGGGTAGTTTTATGTTCTGCGTTTTTTTTTACAGCTTTACAGGCTGCTGACGAAAGTTGTGTACACAATAACGAGACCATATCCATATAAAAAAAACTCTAGCCGCCATATTTCAAAAGCGTCACAGGTTTCTACTACGATGTCTTCATGGGAACTCGGTCTGCCAGCAGGCAGTGGAGACATGCAAGGTATAGTCGTGAATTAGCTTTCAGGAAGATGGACTTTTTAGAATGCTTGTGAGTTAAAATTGTTGTAGATACATTTGTTCAAATTTGTAACGATTCACATTGAAGTGTCCTAGAATAATCTACATGAGTAGAAACTGGCAAACATTATACAAAGAGAATTTTTAAAAATCATGGGAATTACGTCCTTCATAAGGAAAAATCATTGCATGGAAGAAAGAGTATCCAAGAGAAAAAAGAAATAAACTGGAAGAAAAAGCTATGTCAAGGAAGCACACGAAAATCAATTTCATGGCCAAACAAGAAAGAAAGAAAGAATGAAAGAAAGAGAGACGGAGAGAGAGAGAGAGTTAAGTGAAACGAAATGAAAGAGGTCAACTGTACTGAAGCAAGATGGTGTCGCAGTTCATGTTATCACCCTGCAATATAATAAAGTTTAATAATGTGCGTGCGTGCGTGCGTGCGTCTGTGCCATACCGCTGAGAAGTGACCAGACACTCTACTCTGAAGTAACTCGTCTGAACTGTTCACACTCGATTAAGTTGGACAGTCCATGAATGTAAACAAAAAAAGAAAGAAAGAAAAAGAACTAAAGAAAGACAGGAAGAAAGAAAGAAAGAGATGGCGGTGAGGAAGCAGAGCATGAAAACAATAAGCAAGAACGAAAAGAAGGGATAGTATGGGCAAAAATATAAACACTCTGAATAAATAAATAAAAGAAATTTAATAACATATAAAATAAATATTGAAAATTTTTCAATAAACGAGAAAAAAATTCATTAAACAAATTCTAACTTACCAGATCTCTTTTCAGTCTGTCTTTAACTGGTAGCTTTTCGTATAACTGATGAGCAAAATGGGGCTTAGAAATTTATACACGTTAGTATTTCTCTTTCAGCGGGATGACAGAGTTGCTATTTTTGGAGGCCAGTCAGAACACACCTAATGTTCGGCACTTGACAGAAAAGTCACCTCAGGTTGGGCTGGAAGATATCCCAAGCAGCACTAGTCTCAAGCAGAAATTCAGCAGAAATAGGTGCGACCCACATACAGCCAGGCCCTTTATCGTCGCCATGATCTGTACATACAGACTGTTTTATCTCTGGAGGGAAAAGAAAAACGAAAACAAACTTGTCGGGGACTTCAGCTTCTTTTTCGCCAAGGCATACACACACACACGCAGACGCCAGCAGATGAGGGTTTAGCGGATACTGCGGCTGATGAAAACGAACTGTCTGTTTCATTTGTGTACCGCGTATCATTTTCTGAGAAACTCGATCTTCTGGAGGTCGTTCTAAAGCTCATTCTCGTTGCCTTGACAGCCGAGGCGAGCTTTTCCTCATTACTAAGTGATGGCCGCGTAAATCAGACAAAATGTGGGGAAACGGGTTGGGAAGGGAGAGGGGGAAAGTTTAGAGGAATGTTCCCTAGTTGTCCTCGTCACACCCCCCCTCGCCCTCCCAGTCACTCACCTCTCCCGAGTGCAACACGCACGCACAGACATATGCAAGCCAGCTAGGAAGTCACTGGGTTGAGGATGGAAGTAGCCTGACAACTTAAGCAGGGACCAGGAAGTCAGGCTGCAGATCTACATTTGCGCCCCAACTTCGTTTCATAATTCTTTGCTCCATCCCCCCACCCCCACCCCTAATCCCCCCACCAAAAAAATGTGAGACAAAGCCCGCAGTCAGCCAGTGCCCGCATCCACGCACGTGAACGCTAAGAAGAAAAACTTACAACTCACTACTCGCATCAACTCAAAGATAAAATAAATGTTAACACCCAAAATCTGATCTAACCCACGCCAGTGTCTACTCAAAAACATCGACTCATTAGTTAATCAAAGATCTTTTTTTAAAAAAACGTGAAAAAATTTAACTCTTGAACTACGATACTGAGGTACTGCTGAACAAAGAAATGAAATGAAAAAAAAAAACATTTCGCATAAAACTACAAAATCAGCCGAATAAAAAGACATTAATCATTTTAGGATAGGCAAACATCTTATCATGGAAAGAAGAAGACTAAAAATGGAGATGGTGGAATTTTATTACACCTGCCTACCCGTTTACTTAAAAGGCAAGAGCACTTGAGTGTGTTGTATGAACGACGGGTGGCTCAGAAAGTTTGCTGTATCTTTATTGAAAGTAGCTAGGTGTAATATCTTTATGACTTATGTAGGCAATTGCATTTAATGTATTAAAAAAGTTTTATGTTAAAGGAGGGAAGGTCTGTTTATATGTATATCTGTGTATATTGACACAATGTGTGTGTGTGTGTGTGTCCGCGTTCATGTGAGAGATCTGTTATGATGCCTGTTATATGTTGACACTGCAACTGAATTTCCGTCACAATAATAAAGCGCTTTGAATCTCGAATCTTGAAAAGAAAAGAAATGAAAATCCAAAATTATAAAATACGAAAACTACTTATACTACTGTTAAAGGATTAGTATCTGCTTCGGGTGTTTCAACTGCACAGAGCCGGCCATAAGAACTTTCGACATCTACATAAGAAAGTAAATAAAACATACAGCAAATAATTACAATGTTACAGCAATACCGAAACGAAAATCCTTTTTTAAAAGATTTATTAAATGTTCCAATTTCGATTAAATTGGGTCTTTGTAAGGTAATATTACACATAAATGGGAGGAGAGGCGGACAGAAAGTGAGGGCGATGGATGGAGAGGGAATGCGGTAGTGGTTTTTTTTTTAAAGGAAAGGAACAAACGAATACATCTAGTGGGGGCAAAATACGTTCATTCCTCGTAAACGTTTTCACCCTGAGTGTAGGCGGATTCGAGCTATTGGCTGGCTCGCCGAATCGTTCATTCAACCAAACTGTGAATAGACGAGGTACAGGCCGTACCCGTGTGCGATGCTACATAGCGAAATCCGACAATTTTCATTGGTGGAGCGCGACGCTGATAAGAGAAGTGTGTGGGCAACCCTCAACACAGGAGAGCGACTCAAGAGGAAACACTTCTTTGTTACCGTGATTTGTCATTCTTGTGTGTCCTGCCTGCCTGCCTCATTCTGTCATTTATCAGTGACAAATGCTATTAACAATTCTCTGTAATCTAGAGGTAGTTCACGTATGTGTTGTTCTGAAGGTGAAATTGGTAGCATACCTTCCCATCTCCCACATGTCCATCTGTTCCATCACTGCTATCGATGTTGTGTTTAATGTTTCAATTTTAATTTACGGTTTGGTTTGGTCAGAGGAGCACTAATGCACAGTTAGTTACTAACATTAAACATTAGCAAATATTTTCAAAGGAAAATGCGTACAGCGACCCGATAGTTTCCTATTGCAGAGCAACGAGAATTTTTTTCTCTCTCTAGCTCTCTCTCTCTCTCAAAAAACCCCTTGCCTTTTTTGTACCCCCATAGCACATTCTGAGGTCCCGAAAACGCATTTGTGGTTCTGCCGGTATGATACGGTTCGACTTAATCGAAATGAAAACCTTCCCAAACAACTTTTTAAAAACCCGTGTGAAAGAAACTAATATTTCACCTGATCCGTTCAGAAGATTTCACAAGTTAATCACAGTCTGTAAACTGAGGCCTGTGTGCCGCAAGCAGGATCTGATGCACGACTGGAGACATTAAGCTCAGTTGCTGTTGGTGTTGCTTTTTCTGCTGGTGCTGTTGCTGGTGCTGGTGCTGAAGTTGTTTGGCAGAAGGTTCGGTTAGTAAAACCAGTTCTTTGCCACCGTTTGTAGATGTGAGGAAGTGGCATTATCGAACAAAGGCGACCTGAATTACGGACACCCTGTGCGCGTGCACTGTGAGCTGTCTAAAGGGACGCGTTGTGTACTTGCGTGCAGCCTACAACCTTTCCCTGTTTAGCAGATGACGGTGTACAACTTATCGTTGAGTGTTCTGGCGGCCATGAAACAACTACAAGCCCAAACGAACAGACAGCAAAAGAACAGTCGGTCGGTCGGTCAAGATAAACAATGACTTCAGTTTACAAAGTGTAAAAATAGCATCAAACTTAAAAAAACCTCAAAGCCCGGACGCTAACCCCCCCCCAAAAAAAAACCTCAAAACCAAATACAAAAGAAAGAATGGCAGAGATACAAACACAAACAGTCAAAAGAACTAAACAAAAACGAAGGAAAGAAAAGCCAACAAAATAATAGGTTGAAGAAAGTACCAGCAAACGAAAGATAACAGAAAAAAGATTGAGCCAGAGAAAGAAGAAAATGTAAGAAGAAAAGAAACAAACAAAGAAAGAAAAACCAAACATGAAAGAATGGAGAAAAGAAACAAACAAAAAATGCAATAACAATCTTTCTGTGATAGCATTAATTGAGAATTCTCTACCGCAATTATTCTTCCGCATATTCCACCCGACTTCTTTTTTCGTTCTGTTTACTGCCAATAGCACCTCCCCGTTTGGCGCTGAATCAAGCCCGGCAAAAGAATTACCCGACAGAGAAACAGCAACTGACTTGTCAAGCACTTCCTCTCAATCGTTCTTCGGAACTGTGCGTAAAAGGAAAACAATTTCAGTTTCGCATCCCTCCGTCATTAGTTTTCAATGATGGCCGTTGTGGACTCGCATCTACTGATGGCCTATCGCCATCGTCAAATAAACGCCACCACCTACTCTGATATCTCCCTCCCCTCTCCCAACTCCCCGAGTTGTGGGTCCTTCTGCCTAAAAGTGGGGCGTAAGACAAACTATATGACGGGCCTGTAAATATGAGTACGCCCGCACCAAGCCAGGCCCACGATCGATCTTTCTCCAGTCGTTGTGATGCGCACGCTGTCCGGTTGTTGACACATCCTGTCATTAGTCTCGATTGCAGAGCATCGCTTGACCCCACGGCCCACTTTTCAAGGCCGTTATGTTTTCTCGGGAAATCCCCGTTCCACGCAGCATGCATTTTGGGGAGAAACTCGATAAGCATTCAATTCTACGTTTCCTATTGGCGTGCCGTCAACTTGAAAACTCTGATCTGGCCTGCGGGAGTGTTAGACTACAATTTCTACTGACGTCTGAACAACAGCTCGCCAGGGTGGGGCTCTCTCCAGCATGATGAGAAACGAACTTGTTTATCAACGAAAAGTCAGCACAAGTATCAGGCTCAGAGACGATGAGCAGGAAGAGGACAAAGACGACAATGGGACATCGACAATTACAGCGAAAGATGATGCGAAGGAAGGAGAGAAGAATTTAGTGGTTCGGGGCTTTTGGCGAAGTCTGTAGTAAAAGCCATTTCGCGGCGAAAAAGAGGAGGAAAACATAAAGGAGATGAAAAACAATGATAATGACGACGACGGCGGCGACGATGACAATGATGATGACTTTAACGACGACAGTGGTGGTGAATCTGACTGTAAGGACTCGTTGCTTCAAACAGGGTGTCACACCAGCCCAGTTGCTAATAGAATTCACACCAATACTTCTAGAGGTCGCAAGTATAATGCACCACGCCATGAGTCCAAGGACCCTCTCATTGTGGCTCAGATTGCGGACAGCACCAAGGTTTGTCCTTTCCCGAGTACCGTTGACACCAGTGTACTGCAGTTTACCGGAAGTTGAGGGGCTACAAAGGTCATTATAGAACAGTATCCCCCCCCAAAAAAAAGAGAGCTTTAGCTTCTCTCGCTATTGCTTTAACAGCAAGATCCTTTGCAGCGCCTCAAGTTCGTGTTAGCGACACTGTGGTACACTGTGGTACACGGGCCTGCTTCTTCGTCTGGGCTGGCTTGCATGCAGTGTTGCATGTGCACTTCAGTCATAAGAGTGGTTCTAAAGCCCGTTCGCCCTGTGTATTTTACGTGCGGATTTAAGTACGAACAGCGGATAAGAACACTCACGAAAGCCAGCTCTGAAGAGGCGAGTGCCTCGCGATGAGCAAAGATCCCAGCTAGGCTACTTCATATAGTTTTGAAAGCGTGACACACAGGCTTACGCACATACAGACTGAAGTACGTAGGAACACACTATAGCCATCCAAAAATAAGTTTATTAACGGACCACCCCACACCCTTTCGCAAGGGCATGGGTATTACATTATCACACTGGAGATCGTCTCTATATCGCATTTTGCCTGATTTTCTTTCTCTTTCTTTTTTTTGGGGGGGGCTGATTGAATCTTTTTTTAAGCATGACTGACATTCCACCTGCAAGAAAAGGAACTTTTCAGATGCGTTTCGAAGAGGAGAAGGTGAAAAGTTTGAGACTTTCTGAACTACAATTAATTTAACTTTCGCCTTTAGCTTAACGCCAGACCATACATTTCGCGTTTAAATTAGTCACCCGTACGTTAGTAACTGTTTCCGGGCTGACGAAAGTCCTACCGACATTCTCAATGCACTGGTTTTGACTCCGAACTTGCACTTTTACGATTTCCCAGAAAAAACCTTCCACAGTTCATCAAAGGGTTAGGTGAGAGGTTCGTTTCTATTCAACTCTAGGATCAGTACTACAAAAAAAAAAATAACACGAGAAGTGAGACCAGGAACATTGTAAGCAGGAGCATTGTAACCAGGAATACTGTTGACAATGTTTCAATGACACCTCTCAGCATGCACTTTTAGGCTTTGCACGATTTTCGAGGAACTAACATTTCAGCGCGTCTCCGCTGTTTACACCATCACTTAATCTCCACATCAGAAGAACGTATCGCGACTATTAATTTTTGCCTGTTCAAAGATCGATCTGTTTTCTTCTAGCATGAACACCATCCTGATGGTCTGTCATCAAAACAAAGTTTAAACATTTCTGATGTCCTTTATCGTAATAGAAGCTCGATCGTCGACCTTCCGTAGAAATCGAGCTTCTTAGCTTTTGACATATTGAACTTCCAGATGCTGCTTACTCTACGTCATACAGGCACACGGACCTACGCGCACGCACACACACACACCATTACACACAAGCAACCCTTCTCCTCTCTCTCTCTCTCTCACAGATAAGTCACCTTGCAGATATACCGCTCAAAGGAATTGAAAGACCAGTGCAAACCACACACTATCCCCAAACTGGTAGTTACAATGACCAAAAACGTGTGTGCCCTCCACTGGCCTGAACTCAAGAAAGGGACAGTTGTCACGTGGACTGAGTCTCCACATTCTCCACAGTCTCCACAGTCATTTCCAGGATCGCCTGCCACTTCTTTCGAAGCAAAAAGAATGGCAGGTTAAGGTCAGCGGGGGGGGGGGGGG
>SMGT01004936.1:207118-221717 GCA_004794575.1 Lanistes nyassanus
GGGGAATTGCCCGCAGGTGACGGCGCGTTACATCACACGTCTTCGATCGGGTCAAGTTCTGGTGACTTTGCAGGTCAGTCCATGGCAGTCACTTGCTGCGGGTGCTGCAGGAAGGTAATGACGACCCGAGTCCTGTTTTCTGGCATTCTCGTCTCTGGTAAATGGTGCCTGGTCCCATTGCCTGCAGCGCTGGTACCACAAGCACAGATTTCCGCGCACACTGACTTTCACTAGTGTTAACGTGAAACAAGAAGCATTCAGATGCACAGGGTCGGATGTTGTGTCTTGCAAATGACATACGTTCGTGACCTGCCTGCCAAAGTGCAGTTGGTCTTTCATTTCTTGTGAGCAGTATATTTGAGTTTGAGGGGAGGAGGGGATAGATTTGAATAGAATGTACAAACCTCACGATTCCCTGACAACAAGGTCTGTCCTTGTTTCTGACCGTCCTTGCTCCACCTCTTCCCCCCCCCCCCCCCCCAGCACGTTTCTGGAGACAGAAGTACTGTCATAAATCCAGCAGTAATAAAAACTGGCAAGATTTCCCATGCCAGGTGAGCCAAACTGGGTGCAGAAAGAAAAACCAGTAGTGTTAGCTGAGCAATACGTTGTTATAGAACAAGACTCGACAGGTAGGGAACTTGTCAGCGCACAGGAAAAATCCATATGATAGAAATTTAGTTTGAATACTGGTGTGCTTGCGTGTGTATCTGTGTACGTGAGTGTGTCTGCCTGGCTTCTCTCTCTCTCTCTCTCACACACACACACAGGCATCCACGCTCCTTGAAAATCGTTTCTTGAAGATGATTAAAACCACTGGTTGGCTAGTCATTAAGTCGGTTACCCACTCGTAAGTATTGAAAATGTGGCCACTTCTTCCGCAGTCGGTTACGCATCACAAAACTGACATTAAAATTGGTTGGGTCTTCTGGTGACACACGAGCCACGCCTTAACGCCTGTCCAGGCCAAGGACACGCACGCACACACACGTTTGATGATGAAGCGTCGTGCTGGACGCGTTAAAAATAGGGGGCCACAAATGCAGCCTGTTTTCAGAAAGTAGAAAACCAGAAAAGCAGAATTTTCTGCTAGGACGCGAGAACACTGTGTGCGTGCCTGCGTGCGTGCGCCATCCTGGCGGTGCAGCAGATTGCTGTTGTCAAAGAAATCACCTCCTCAGGCCCTTGTTACCATCCTTGTGCAGAGCAGTATCAACACATTTGATTGGTACGTTATATCGCATTAAGAGAGCCATCATGGCGTCTGATGACGTCATGATAAACCCCTCTATACGAGTCCTCACATACAACTGCACCACTACCTTCGGTTGCATGGGTACTCGCATCTAGTTTCCAACACTAAAGTGCAAATAAAACACTCAGGACGAAAGGATCTTAATGCCGCTTTTATGAAGTAAAAGGCAAACACAACGATTTATGCAGCCAAGGCCGGGCCACATCACAAATGTGTATACGGCACTCACTATGCACTTACTTTTCAGGCGCATGGAATTTGAAGAATTTTCGGAAAGCGAACACGTTTCTTCATAACCACAAAAAAGACTAATAACGATGGAAGCTTATTCCAAGTATATAGATGCAATATATAAACTTGCAGACTTTTAAGTGTCGCCCGATATATCTACCAAATAATCCTTCTTCGATCTCACCCTTACGAATTTCTCTCTCAAACACACACGGGCCCACACTCACTCTCACAATCTTCAATCGGCTTGTTTTCTCATAACTATCACTTTGTGTAGTTGCTTCATATCCGTTAGTCAGAAAATGCTGAAGTGAAACCTTCGAGATCCTTTCCACGTGATTTCCTGTTTTGCCAACTTGCTGGATAAAATAGAAAATAAGTCGAAAGGTCACACAGATTTCCTTTTCTTTTAACTCGATCCCGATGACGGAAATCCTTTCGGCTGACGGTTTAGAAAACGAGGAGGAAGAGGAGTCAAGGCGGAAGAAGAGGAGGAAGTTGGACGAAGCCATTTCACATATATTATACTTTGTTCGCATTATGAATAACAGCACCTATGCAGTCCTACTCCTCACTTAAAAAAAAATTAACACCATATCCAGGGTGAACACAAACATCCGCAATGAAATGACAATGAACAGAACAGCTCTGTGTGAGAAATCTCGTTCACTGGGCAGTTACATGCGATCCCATTTATGCTGCGCAGTTCTTGCAGTCATCGTGCAAATTGGAGCGCGAAAAATTAAAAAAAACTGCAATAATATTCCCTGACGACATTTATTTCCCCCTCCACCGCATGTACATTACAAACACTCGTAAGCATGTGCACGCAAGCATACACTCACATAGACACAGGGACGCGAACCCATAGTTTTGATAAATAGATCAAACCCGAACGCTCAGTCTACTGCGCAGGATGACGTCAGGGAAAGATTCCTCCGCCCACAGAAATCGGACACATCACCGGGTCGACGTGTGCAGACCTGCCCAGGTCTTCATGGTACTGCGACTCCACGCAAACAAACACTTCTTTCAGTCGGCAGCTTACTGCGCGAGCTAACAGTACAAGAGGACTTCAGCGCTGTCAGTAGCCTGGCCAGGTTCACTGACTCCTCGACTTTCCAAACGCCTCCATTAGATCTCGTCCGCTGGTTTCTGCTTATTATCGCTGTCGTTCTTTTCAAATCTCGCCACCCGCAGCAAAAGAGATCCGTGACGATTTCTTTTTAAAATGCTGCTGTTTCTACCACTTTTTGTCTGGATGCATGGCTTAGTGTCTGTTTTATTACCTATGTTTATATGTTTAGGATATCGAAAATTCAAATCGACCGTCTCCGTAGGCTCCCCCCCCCCCCCGACAATATCGGTCGGTGAGTGCTGCGGGGAATCATTAATCGAGAAAACTGTGCTATTTTTAGCGGCATCCCAAAGAAGGCCTTCAGCTCAATCGTGTTCTTGGTCTCGTAGCGCAACAACATAAAGACGCAAAAAAGGTATCGGAAAAATCCGCTAGAATAAGTTACCTGGAATATCACGGCCGCCAAAAGCTTAGTTCTTTGTAAGGTGGGTAATGGGCACATGCGTTTGAAATGTACCTGTACCCCTACCCACCCTCTTCACGTTTTTGTCTCTTCCCTCTCCCTGTGATGTATATTTGTATTTGTGCGTGCGTGCGTGCGTGCGTGCGTGTGTGGAAAACAAGAGTGTCAGGTGACAGAAATGAAAGTGTGCCTGTGAGCATGACGAAAAGATTTGATTTCTATAATGATCTCACAACGAATGAACTAGATAATACTTGGAATTTTCATTTTTGTGTTAATGACTTTTTTTTCTCTCCGGAAATCTTCTAAGATATGTAGCGCGTATCACCAATTTTTATTTAGAGAGTAGGGGGAGGGTGTCTTTTCCTAGCAGAACAAACAGGAACATGTACCTGCGCAAAACCAGGGCGACACGTCACCAAGCACACCCCGCAGGCAGTTTCAGCTGAGTCATGCCGAAGCAAACGCAGGCACGTCAGCTTGGATTTCCGCTAAAACTTGTAGGTCCCTGCGTCATTCGGCTCAGCTGACCTTTTATATAGATATATCTATATATAACTTACCGCTGGGTCATGCTGAGGCAACGCAGGCACCACCACAAACACTCACGCGGACAGTGAATCAGTTCAGCTTTATCTCTGCTCAGTCTCTGCACGTTCAGCCCACTCAACGGACCCGACCTGTCTATAAATAAAGTCTCTTGCGTCATGCTGGGGGAACGGAGGCATCACTCACATTCACGCGTAAGCTAGTCAGATGACCACTCTTGCCAATTCTTGGTCACCCTAACTTTGCTGTGTCATAGGAAAAAAGTACAGTTCTGTTCATTCGTCAGTACTTAAAAATAGAGAAGCAAAGAAGCATAGGATGTCACTTCGCAAGTTTGCATTGACCCGACTTCAGGCAAGCGATAAACGGTGTGCGTGCGTGCTTGTGCGTATGCGCGCGCGCGCGTGCGCTTGTATGTACGTGTGTTGTGCACAACCGAGTCACTGCGACCAATGCATGAGCAACCAAGTCGTTCGCATCGGACTTTTATCTCACGCAGCATGCAGCCTGTGCAAAAAGTGTGCAAAAAGTCTGTGCAAAGCGCCTTTGCAAAACGCCTGTGCATAAAGTCTCCAAAAAGTCTGTGCAAAAGGTCTTAACGTCCAGTTACCGGCGAAATCTCTATCATGACTGGGAAAGAAGGGCAGGGAAGGGGGGGAGGATATCAGGGGCAAAAGGAAGGAGAAGAAAATCGGAGAACCCAGAAACATCCACTCCCCTCTGCCAGCCAGCCCTGTAAGTAGGTGCCAAATACAGAGAAAACACATGACCCGCACGCGCGATCTGAACCAGCTACCCTCTGTATTGGCAGCAAGAACCGCTGACTAAGCTGAGTGTCAACACTCCCCTCCGAGATTCGGAATAGCTTGTACGTGGTAGTAGATTAGGTAATATGAAAAGAAAACAGACCTGGAATATTCAGAACATGTGTTATCAGTCTTGTCTGAGGGCAAACACGGGTGTGTAAACTTTCATTGCGTCACACGAGCTGTCGCCTACTGGGAATTTGTGTGTCTATAAACCGTAGTGGGGGGAGCCACGAGACAGGGTGCGATTTCACGAGAACTGCTGGCAGTCGGTCAACTGGGGCGCTACAGGGAATGTCACAAGACACTAAGCAGTCATGTAACATCCGTTGTAGCACCTCTCAGACGGAGTCGGCCGACTGTCCGCAGTTGTAAGCCCGGCCCGTGCAGTAGAACGCAGAGACGATGGGAGGGGTGGTGCAAGTGCAGGACAGGCAAAGCGCTGGCTGGCGTTCCTGTCTCACAAAGCGCTGGTTGGCGTTCCGGTCTCACAAAGCGCTGGCTAATGTTCCTGTCTCACATAGTGCTGGCTGTCGTTCCTGTCTCACAAAGCGCTGGCTGGCGTTCCTGTCTCACATAGTGCTGGCTGGCGTTCCTGTCTCACAAAGCACTGGCTGGTGTTCCTGTCTCCTCGTTGACACAGGCCAGCTACTGTACTGCCTGTTTTGAAGCCTTAGGCCGGGGCGAGAAACACCGACCTCCCGCTTCGTAGCCGGACGCCTTAATGGTGAGACAATCGAGGCGGTCAGTAGTAGTGTGGAGGCGATCGGGACTAGGGTGGGGGTAGGAGAGTTTGTGAGTGGGCGTGTACTGGGTGGGGGCGGGGGCACAGTGTACTTGAAGTCAAATGTTTCGAGTGCGTAGGAGCCGGTGCGAAGAGGAACATACACATCTACACTGGCTATTCGTGTTGTCGAGCTACGGAAGTAGGATTAAGTAACACGAAGGACAGCGTGTGTGATTGGACACTTCATGCCGAAGAGAATTCCAGGGGGGATTTCGAAGAGTCTACGACTCATAACCGGGGTAGACGTTTTCATAGACGCCAGGGGGTTCGAGCACTCTGATATGGCAATCAACTGACAGCTACCTGTTCCAGATTCTGGACAGCCCCTGGCCAAGCACTGAAAAGTGACTCGGTGTAACGTGATGACTCGCGGAACACTGGCCCCTAGACGAGTATCTGGGTGAGCAGAGAAAGGCAAGACGGTGTGTGTGTGTGCAAGGAAGAGTACTCGCTGAGCAAAGGTACAGAGCGGGTTGGGTGGCTTCGAGGAAAACAGTTTCTTCTACTTTTCTGCGACTGGCAAAAGATTTTTTTTACTTTGTTTTATGGCTTAATGCTCCTGGAGATTTGATAGAAATTATCGCTGTTCTGTCTGTCCGTCCGTCCGTCCGTCCGTCTGTCTGTCTGTCTGTCTGTCTCTGTTCGTCCATAATCTGCGTGATTTGTCTGTCTGTCTGTCTGTTCGTCCATAATCTGCGTGATGTCTGTCTGTCTGTCTGTCTGTCTGTCTGTCTGTCTGTCTGTCTGTCTGTCTGCCTGCCTGCCTGCCTGCCTGCCTGCCTGCCTGCCTGCCTGCCTGCCTGCCTGTCCATAACCTGCGTGATATATCCAGTTACATAGCTACTACGTGCAAAAGATCTCTCAACTAGACAAGATGTAACAATATGCGTGTCAACTGTAGGTACCAGAGATGCTAGTTAGGAGTATTGTTAGAGTACAGTTTGGGAGAGGACATTGCACATGACAGGTCTGGGAACTACACTTAACATAGAGCAAGACAGACACTAGGGAGGCCAGACACATCATTTTTAGCCGCCCAGCACTCGGTTAACCATAAACACAGAAGCCATAGTTCCCAAACATTCACTGTCCACGAGGGCCACAGAGTGCGCATATGCCACTCACAATCACACGTGCAGCTCGTGGGAACCCGACACTCCACACTTAGGTATATAAACCCGGATGGGGGTACACACGAACATCAAGGTTCCGACTGATGAAGGTAGCTAAGTCGACGAATGGCGAGATAGCAAGATAGACAGGGCAGAGTTATCAGTAGGGTACAGTTTCTTGAGCCAGGTAGCCGTCACGCCACCCGACGACAGAATGGACAATAAAATGCTTGAAACGAGAAAGCACGTCCTCGTCTTTTTTTAAGGTTACATTGTAGTGCCGTGACAGCTCATAGCGGTACATTTTGGTGCTGTTATTAATCATAACGGTACATTTTGGTGCTGTTATTAATCATAACGGTACATTTTGGTGCTGTTATTAATCATAACGGTACATTTTGGTGCTGTTATTAATCATAACGGTACATTTTGGTGCTGTGACTAATCATAACGGTACATTTTGGTGCTGTGACTAATCATAACGGTACATTTTGGTGCTGTTATTAATCATAACGGTACATTTTGGTGCTGTGACTAATCATAACGGAATATTTTGTAGCCGTGGCTTACGCATAACGGTACAAAGAGAAACCTCTATGAAAAGTCACCCTCATTCCAAAAATAAACAAGAAGATTTCAAAACGACACCTAAATGAACAGCCTTATATCACAGGTAATAACGTTAATTCTTTAATGTACACAACTGACATTCAGACTGTGTGGAGTTAAATATACCTAAATAAACAGCAACAGTTTGAATTATGAAGGTAATGGAGCCACACCCATCTATTCAAACCACTCTGACAGATTTAAAGAAAAGTGAGTGCTCTCAGCGACCCCGTCAAAAGCACGGAGGCTGAATGAAATAAACTAAAAGTATTAAAAATCAGTTGTTGTATTGACACTCGGTAACATGACTCAGACTTCCTTTATCAACCACCTACCCGATGTTTTGAAGTAGCCATGTGTGTGAAGTGAATGTTTTTGCACTGGCGCTCAACATTTCTGAACTCCGGATGGCCAGGAATGCATACTGTAGAGGAGACCAGCCTAACAACTTACCAGAAGTCGAGGCGCTCCATGGGATCTCATACTGCAGCAGGGTACGTCTGTTTTGCCATGGTTCCCATCTGGCATCCCTTGCATTGCCTCCACTTCCGGCAAGCTGGTTAATCTCTAGTGGTCTACGTTACGCAGGGCAGGACGTCAGCCATGCGTGTATCCTGGTCGGTGGCCAGATTAAAAACACCAGACACCTTGACCTTAGCGACTGTGTTATCACATGCGGTACTAAAGAACGATTAACTGCAGTGGAATCGTTTTTCCCCCCAAGGCCAACAGAAAGCACTATTGTTCTTTCTTCTCCTGCATTTGCGCTTAAAGCCTGGGATGGGTTGCATAGCATCCAAACATAAAGATGCACATAGAATACACAGGGTGAAAGGGTCTCACGAACGCCCTTATGACCAGAAGAGTAAACGCAATGCAACATAACCCAGGTCTATTCATTTCCGTGTATATAATGTATATATTGTTCCACAGGCCTTGTTTGTTTGTTTTTTTTCTTAAACTTCATTTACATGTACAAGTACAAAAAGTCTTGACATTTTATACATCAAACCGAGTTGAAAATATTCTTCTTTATATTTTTCATTGTTGTGTATATGCTCATATCATTCTATAAACTTAATTATTAATTGCGTTATATTTTTGACAAAATAAAGGAATAAACAAAACAAGCAAAACACCCCAAACAAAAACAAAAACAAAAAAATTGAACTTCATAGGCCTTTCGAACCATTCATCCATCACTTTCTCAGCCTTTCCAGTGCTGTGTGCTGTCTTTCAGATTTATTTAGTTCAGAGCTTAAAATGCTGTGAGGGAGATCTTCTGTTTACAAAATTTTATCATTGATGTCAAAACATAAATATCAAATAAACACTGCGCTAAAATCTCGCATGAAACTGCCAAAATTCCGTCTATATGCTTTAATGAATTAAAGGTGTACACCTCATGTACCTTTTTTTAATCTTCGTTAATACAAGATTATGTGGCATCTGCCGATGTCATCGAAACTAGTTTCTGTGTAAATAGAATGAAGCACCTGTAACATGTTGACTCGGAAGGGGTTAAAATTATTCTCTAGACTGCGCATATTATCTGCTGGATATGAATGTTAACTGCCCGCACGTAGATGTCACAATCTGTGCCGTGAAGCTGTGAAGACAGTTTACACCTGACTTTAATCCCCTTTAAAGCTCCTGAGTATGAGGATACGGCAAACCCCGACACTAGCCCTCGCTGCAATGCGGACACGCGTGATGGCTAGTCACGGTCCTCAAGCGCCATCACCACCTGCTCACGAAAATAAACTGATTATAGAAAGAAAGAAAGAAAGAAAGAAAGAAAGAAAGAAAGAAAGAAAGAAAGAAAGAAAGAAAGAAAGAAAGAAAGGAAGGAAGCGAGGGAGGGAGGAAGGAAGGAAACACTACCTACCAATATAGATTTACATTTGCACCTGTTCTTTCTTTCAAAATTCGTGTATTGGGGTTTCTTTCATTCCTTCTGGCTCCTTTTCAATCTTGATCTACTTGTTTTCACACATATACCTCCACTCTCTCTCTCTCTGTGCGTGCGTGCGTGCGTGCAAGAAGACCGAATGAACTACAGGCTAAGCGGAAACGCATGTGTACGTTTCAGCAACTGCAGCGCATTTTCTGGCCGCAGAACAATTCGTTGTCCATAGTGGCCTTCTCCACAAGGCCAGTTCGCATCCTTGTTTGCTGAACGCGCGCCCAGATTAAGAAAATCCATTTAGAACCCACGTTCGTCCAGTTAAGAAATGAGTAGAAAAAAAATAAGTCGATGGGTCGTGTCGAAAAATTATATTATTATCCGCAGCGTCTTCTAACCTGTTCAGTCACTTGTTCATAAAAGCTCGTCTTTACCAAAAAAAAAACAAAAAAAAAAAACTCACACTTCGGGATGACACCTAACTGTTCGTCCGCTTCGGGGGCGAGAGGTCGGTGGTTTGCGCTCCGGCCCAGTCCTATCTAAGAATTAAAAATTGGCAATCTAGTAGCTGCCCTGCCAGACGCCTGGCACTACAGGGAACAGTACTAGGACTGGCTGGCCCAGTGTCAGTATAATGGGACTGGGTGGGACTGAAGCCTGTGTTGCGACAGCAGTCCCACGTATGGCAGCACGTAAACTTTGTCTAAGCAACACCGTCCTGATATGCACTTAGTTTGCCGAGGGACGTTAAGCAACAAACACCCACCCACTCAACCCCGCCCTCGTCTCTACGTGTATGTGTTGGGTAGTGCGTACGTTGTTACGTTAGGTTCGGTAGTAGATCTCCCCTCCACCCCTCCCCCAACTCCACCTTTTCAAAAGTTATGCGGAAGCATGCTTGGAGAATACTTGTGTTCTTGCCACATGAACAGCATTGCACCCACAGCAGTCTTTAGTATACATGTAGAGATGAATTGTGGCTCATAGATGCATAGAACGCCAGTATATATACGCAAGTATATAATGTACACAAAACATATATTAAAAAATTGCATAAACTCAGAGTATGAGGTGCGCGCACATATACAGAGAAAGAAAGGATACCGCTGACTAGACTATTATAATAAAGGCTACATGCCTATAATAAAGGCTACATGCCTATAATAAAGGCTACATCACGTACAGAGACTAAACGATGAGGAAGAACGACGAGGGTGCCAGACACCTAGGGGGATGTACAGTAGGTGGACACCGGGACATACTGTTGTTCTTCACACTCCCTCCACGCTGCTTTCTACCATTGTTTGTCCCACCTGTCACGCTGGCAAAGCATGACCGACTTAAAGGGGCGAGGATGGAATAGGAGTTGGTGGAAATGCGGTCACCCGAGGCGAGAGAGGCTCGAGGAAGGTTACCATGAAACAGAGTATAAGAAAAATGTGATCTTCTCCCAGCCACCAGACCAGAACCCTTCCCCCCCCCTCTCCTTCTCTCTGCTTTGGCAACAAGTCCCGGCGCGTGGCGACCCCAATCCCATCATCAGGCGCTGTCAATCAGGCCAGCAGACCCCTCCTGCCCCAGTCACGACCGCGTCCGTGGCAATGATCGTGCTGTTGGACGTGACGAGTGGGTGACGGTAGGGCGACACACCCGCCTGCCTGTCCCCGTTTATTGGTGAGATCTTCTTCTGTCGAGTGACACAAGACGCGAGCCTGCTGGCCGTCACGTCTGGCGAATTTTGGGAGGTGTAGGATGTGCGCGAGCATGCGTATGCACGCAAGTATGTGTGCGTGTGTGTAAAAAGGTGCGCCAATGTACGCGTGTGTGGGCATGCGTATGACTATATGCGCGCACGTCTCTGTATGTGCGCTTCTCTGCGTGTGGAAGCGAACGCAACTTTCTACGTAACGGCATGGGGTTGGTTGGTTGGTTGGTTGGTTGGTTGGTTGGTTGGTTGGTTGGTTGGTTGGTTGGTTGGTTGGTTGGTTGGTTGGTTAACGTCCCGCCGCAGGAAGGTGCTGCTTAGATAAAGTTTTCTCCTGTAAACACAAAAGTGCGAGTGTTCTTTTTGATTGAAGTGGACACCATACAGAAAACGCTGGTTTCCATTTCTGCAAGGAAAACTCTACATGACTTGTCGGAAGTACTCTGTTCTTCAGTTTCGTGAAGAGACATACGTCAAATGACAGTGTACGGGCTTTTCTTAACCGGACACACTTGATCAAATGTTTGTCGAGTTGTTTCTGACAGCCATGCATCGGAAGCAACCGGTCAGATTTCAGCTATATGCAGTCCGTATAGCCAACATTCCACAAATCTTTGGCACGGCGTCGAGTGTTATGAACACAAGTAATAAGGGATAATAGAGATTTCACTCCGTCCTTTTGACAAACCTCTTTTTCTACTAAAGCTGTTCGCCAGGAAATGCCATCTCACACTCGTTCAGCTTATGACACTGGAAAAGGAGTCAGACAGCAAATCACGTTAAACAAATAGAGAACTTCTTTTGCGTACGGCGTTAATTGCAATCAAAAGTAAAGTACATGCTTTGATGCTTAGATTTAGCGCTGAATGACCCATTTTACATTATCATCTTTTATGTGCGCATAGACTATTGACAGTAGCAATTCAAGAACAAATAGTTCATTAAGATGTCCCTGGTCATTACTGAAGGGATGTCACTTGAGTGTTTCACTTGAGTGTTTATTTGTTATAGTTTACCAAGGGGTATAATCTATCTTTCATGGATTTCATGAATGGGCTGCGGATAGATAACCTAAGCTGTATGACCGTAACAGAGACAGGAAGGAGTGTGGGACGGAGGGAGGAAAGAGACTGAAGACAAATCTCTTGCACATTTTGTTCCCTCCCTCCTGTTTTTCTGCCTTTCTATTTCCTCATGAGATACCATTTGCTCTCGACTATAAACCTGGCTTAACGTAAATAATAAACAAAGGTCTTTATAACTGAGGATCAGGGTTTATGATACCCAGTCTCGGACTGCCAAAGGGTTTAGTCGCGGTTAGTCGTCGAAAAAAAAGTGGCTACATTTGCGTCGGGTTTCACAGTCGCTACAAGCGTTCCTACCCCCACCCCACCCCACACCCCGCCATAAACACGGTGTTGACATTTGCGTGCAGTCTCTCAGGTAAGAGAAAGAGAGAGAGAGACCTCCACGTGCTCGCGTCCTGCGCCCACTCCCGCTGACCTCCCTTATGATATCTGCAAGTACAGAACAAGCTATAAGTTTTGGAAGCAGTTAATGTCTTTTCAGAGTATTCTGAAGAAATGTGCAGACGAATCTCGTGTTTGTACTTCCTGTTTTGACGTTAAAAAGAAGCTCCAAGCCGCCAGCAATTCACAGACTTTCGGACTAAGTTAATTTGCAACAGTACACTTTTTCTTCTTTTTTTAGGAATAAGAAAGGAAACCGCAACACTAACAGATTGTCTTTTCTTTGTTTCAATCGTTCCTAATGAGAAAAATTACTACTTAAAAAATGCCTAGTGTGTGCTCATACATACTTAACAGAACGGAAACTGGAGGTAGTGAAGACGCAAGTATCTGCGGTCTTGTTCCCGTATGCAAGAAACCGGAATGGCTTAGTTATTCCGGAGCATTACCCATGACAGGAATAAGTTCCTTAAACTTCCCATGCACGAAAAACGAATAGCCTTTCCCCCTCTGGTTATTCGATAATAATAAGTTATTCGGTGGTCCCGGGGAGAGAACAGCTTAATCTTAAGTTCGCCGACACCGCGTTTTCAGACCCAAAAAAATTCTCTATTCGGGAATAAATTTATTACCGTGTGCATGCATACGGGGCTGGTTGACTGACTTTAGAGAACTAAACAGCGCAGGCGTGGTTGTTTCGATCTCACTTTCAAGCTGGCGGCCATGCGCTGCACGACCTGGCGCTAAATGACGGCCATCGTGATGTGGCAAGCAAGCCGCTGGCACACGATCTCTCCTGCTCGGGGCCTATTTACGGGTAACTATGTCACCCTTAGCACACGCAGGAACCATTTTTTCTGGTCCTAAATATATCCACCTAGAGCGGTCTGAGGGAGGAAAAAAACGCTCGCAGCTTGCTTTTCCTATTTGAAGTGATGACGCGGAGACAGCCTTCAGGATGTCTGGGAGCCATAGGCCAGATAATCACTCCAGCAACCTCTTTCGCTCTGGAGTCTTTAAAGGTGGGTTAAAAGTTGAGCCGGGAGTCGAAAGGCGAGTGCTCTAGTAAGTGACGTCACTTCCCAGCGTCACTTACGTCCATAAAACTCGTCTCAGGCCTGCAGGGAGGAGCCAGGGGCCTGGTTGGCTCAGTTGGTAGAGCTGCGGACTAGCAGATGGAAGGTTGCTAGTTCGAATCCTGGTGTGGCCAAGGATTGATTCCTGGAGTTAAAACATTCTGCAATCTCCACTCGGCCATCTCCCCGCGCATTAAACTTCCTGTCCGCACTGACCATCTTACTGCACCCATCAGTCTGGTGGTCCTTTCAGTGCATAGTTTAGTGATAGGACCCCATCCCCCGTAGTGCGAAATCGCCACAAGGTGGAAGCACTGTCCCTCTAAATAACCACCACCAGGAAGGAGCAGAAGTGCGCAGTCATTTCTCAGAAGCACTCGTGCAAGACGGAAATTTCTCAACTTCCCCAGATAGAAAGTCGGTCAACACAGCCCAAAGGTACCGCCTATACCATGCTGGCCTATATCGCTGACACTGTGCCTTACACATTTACTAAGGCCAGCCATTGTCTGGGGAGGGGGTGCCTGTGCTTTTCAGAGCTGGTCACATCTTCGATCGATCAGCCATTTTCTAGCTCAGTCCATGTTTCACTGACTGCGGAGTACAAAGGAGTTACTTTTTTATGCCCTTTACCCTGCTCCCTCGCGATTCCACCGAGTCGAACGAAAACAGTTGTAAGATGCAATAGTCTGTCTCACAGGTGCGATTTTTGTTTCGCTAAAACTGGCTAAAATCTTCTGTCCAGACGTAAACCTTCGCTACAGCATCATTAAGGAGAATGTTTCGAACAACGCTCTCGACTGATAGAAACGAATGCAGACATCTGAATGAGTTTTGCCCCACTTTCATTTGATTCGTCTGACAGAAACGCCACAAGAGATTTCTCCAGAGCAGCACAGAATCCTTTCCTTCATAACTTGGGTATGAAAACATCTCACTAGCAAGTAAAATGAAAATACAAATGTTAAGTATCACGTTTTTCTTTTATTGCTATTAGTCAACATTATTCCTTTATATAGTCACGGAACTTATGCAGTGCAAACTTGCAATAGATAATGAGTTAAAGAGAGAGAGTGAAAGAGAGGGGGTGAGGGGGTAGGTGGCTCTGCGTGCGTGCGTGCGTGCGTGCGTGCGTGCGTGCGTGCGTGCGTGCGTGTCAGGACGGCGATGGGCGAGAGAGACAGGCACAGACTAGCAAAGAGGCTCGTTCAACCCTCATTTATCAGGTAGGCTTTCCCCAGGAAGTTCCAGCGTGGTATATCGACGTCTCAAGCCCTCAGGTGCAGACCCAGATCGCTTACGTCGGTTGTGCCAGAGTGCAAGCGATGGCCAGATGTCAACTGACGCGTTTGTACGGCTTTTCCGAAAAAAACCTGGTGCTGGAGGCCAAGTTTCCTTTAACAAACAAACAAACAAATAAACAGCAACACGTCAGTCGTCTGCTGAAAGATTCTAGTGAAACTGAAAAGGTCACCAGCTTGACTGCACACAGGAGTCAACAGACGCCAAGTGCTCTATTCAAGACGACAGAGTTCCACGGCGTACATGGGGGG
>SMGT01004936.1:221746-236592 GCA_004794575.1 Lanistes nyassanus
GGGGGGGGGGGGGGGGGGGGGGGGGGGGGGGCTTACGTAAACGTTCGTATCTGCATTTCCAGTCGCAAGAGTGGTCGTGAGACACGTTCGCCCAGTGTATTTCACGTGCATTTTTTACGGTGTCAAGGTAAGAAACTCTCGAGCAGCCCGGCCCAAGAATAATAAAACCTGGTGCAGTCACGACAACAGCAAACCATTCTCATCGGTTTGGAGATTTTTCTTCTATTGTGCACTCGGAAGCCATAGTAAATGTTGTGACTCTAATAATATCAGTATGATCAAACTCTAATAATATAATCAAGAGCGGGGATATTTCCCCTAACATTGAGACCGCATGGTGGTCTAGTGGTTAAGCTGCCTGCTTCCGAGGCGGGAGGTCGGTGGTTCGCATCCCGGCCGAGTCATACCTAACACTTAAAAATTGACAATCTAGTAGTGGCCCTGCCAGCCGCCTGGCACTACAGGGAACAGTACTAGGAGTGGTTGGCCAGTGTCAGTATAATGTGACTGGGTGGGACTGAGGCCCGTGTTGTGTGTGGCAGCACGTGAACTTTGTCTAAGCAACACCGTCCTGATATGCACATAGTTTGCGGCTGGACGTTAAACAACGAATACCCCCCCCCCTCCCAACATTGAGCATATCCAAGAGGAAAATCTTTGCTGTGTCGTATAAGTTTCGGTAGGTGGGACCGCCTCGGTAATCTAACGTTTAAGGCGTCTGTTGCTTCTGAAGCCGGTGGTTCGCGACCCGGCCGAGACATACCTAAGACTTAAAAACTGGCAATCTAATGGCTGTCCTGCCAGACGCCTGGCTGGCCCGGTATCAGTATAATGTGACTGGGTGGGACTGAAGCTTATGTTGCTGCTGTCCCAGTGTGGCAGCACGTTAACTTGTGTCAAGCAACACCGTCCTGACACGCACTTAATTTCCGAATGGGACGTTAAGCAATAAACGACCCGACCAACATACCCACCCAACACGAGGTGGACTTAAAAATAAAACAAAGGGAGAATTTATGTCTCTTTTTAGGTATGGAGAAACGTTTAGGGCCTTGGTTCAAGGTGGTTAAAACACACGAGTTAAACACAGTGGTTAAAACACACGAGTGCCCCCGTACGTCCAGTTCAAAACGTCTGCAACTCTTAGTCTCTCTTTCAAAGATAAAATCGATCAAATATTAAAGGTGCTGGAACAATGTACACTGCATTCCTTCTTTTAAAAAAATACTAAACTACGTGTATTTATCGCAACTGCTATTAATTTTTCACTGTTTGCTAGCCTTCGGTGATCAACTCATCACATAGACGTTAGTCTACGTGTGTCTACTGTGCTTAAATGCACATGCATCTGCGCGTTCCCAAGCTCTAGCAGCAGCCTCTGCAGAACGAAGCAACAGCGAGATTTGCGCGAGAGTCGTGACGTCAGCCAGAGGAAAGCAGTAGTGTCTCATCAGCCGATCCTCCTCGTGACGTCACCCCCGGGCTGCGAGATTTCCCCCAGCAGTGTAGCGGACGAAAAAAAAGGTGTTACATTACAGATTATGCCATAGCCTGTTTTCTTGATATTATAAAGAATTGTCACCATAAAAATCCGTGCACAACTAGCGGTATCTTGTAAAACATAGCAATAGATGACTGTTGCACGTATTTGGTATTCTGTGTCCGAGTTCCTGTCTCGGTGCCAAGAAATCGAAGGTAAATGTCTCCACCGCAAACATACTTTTTCTCTCTCTCTCTCTCTTTTTGGAGGACGACGATTTAATTAGGTCTGCACAACTCGTTTTCGTTCGCTGCTGACGAACCGTATAAATCCGGCATTATCGACGTTCCCCGCCGGCTTGGTACATTTGACGGAGCGCTCCCCACGGGGCCAGTCACGGAGTCGCTCTTAGCACGTGAGCCGCGTGACAGGAAGCGCACGACACCATGCTGACAACCAGATTAGAGACGCACGCCCGATGAACAGATCGCAGTATTTTCAGTCAGGTAGCTTTACAATCACTTTTTTCCCCTGGAGCACTCGCGCGTGGCCCCCGAATGCGTAAATATACTAGTCACGACTCACGCCATTGTCCTCCATCTTTCTAGGAATCCAGCCCCTACTTTAAAAAGGAACCAAAAAAAAGTGAAGGATGTTTCTGGTCCGTGTCTATGGCATTTGCATATGTGGCATGATGTCTCCAATTTCCAGACGGATACTTAGAAAAACACACGATCCGTGCGCCAAGAACAGCCGTTCAAGGACTAAACCTCCCCTCTCTCCTTTAGAAAGTGATCTGTTGAAGTTTGTTGGAAGGATGACAACGGTGGGGTGTGGGAGGTGGAGTGGTGGTGGGGGTGGGGGTGGGGATAGAAATGCTCATAACGGTTATGAACATAAAAAAACGTGTGATCCGGTGTGACAAATGTTAAAATAAAATGCAACTCATGCGCCCATAAACCTTATTTAGGCACTTCTTTTAATAAACCTTTTTTTTTGCGATAAGTGATCTGCTAAAAGTTTGCATGAGAGGGCGGAAATGGTTGCGGCAGCAGTTGGGAGATCAGCGTTTCCACTCCTCTCACCCCCGCCCCCTCCCAAAATCACCGACTTGACCAGCTGAAACCGTAAAGCCATCGTCCTTCCCTGGACATAAGAAGAAATGGAGGACGCGTGATATGGGGGTGGGGTGGGGTGGGATGGGGGTGAGGGTGGTTGTGTGCAATAAATAGCACAGTTGAACAAGGACCTTGGCTCCTTGTTGATGTCTCTTAATTGCGCAGAGTAATGCCTTTCGAAATACTTCCCACAAGAGGGCGCTGTTTGCCAATCACGATCATCATACAGCATGAAATGTCAAACATTTATTTTAAGCGCGGCTATTCCTCCTACTGCTAAGTTTTCCCGCATTCTGGTTTTTTTTAAAGAAATAATTGGTTACCCGTGGCTTAAGGGTAATGCATGCTTCATAACGTTACAGCGGATCCTGGGTACACATCTCGTGTTCGGCACATGCATCACTCGCATGCAAGGCTTCCTCTCCCTTTCTAAAATCCCTCCACTCCTCCTCCCCCCGCCAACACACCTTAAACATGTACCACCCTTTTCCCTTCCACACCCACCATGAGATATAGCCCGCAGTTCCTTGTCGAGTTGGTGCTAACCAAAAATAATAATAGGTGACTTCTATTAGCAATACGGCTAAAGTTTGCAAGGATCTTTCAGGTCTTTTTTGTGGGGGGGGGGAGGTCTTATTTATTTTAAAATAAGGCAGAGATGTGAACTAATACAAACAGAGCAGCAATAACAGAAGAAATAGGAGAAGATCCAAACAATTTGAGATCTGTTCTTGCTAACTCTTGTCCCCGTGCAGACGTGCGTGTGAACGTGCTGCTGACTGGCTGACTGACGCATGGCGCGTGCTCTTCCACTCACGAGCAGTCGAACTGGGCGTGCGAGGGACGACAGTTGGCCGCAAAGACCTGCGTCACACGGAGTTTGACAAATATAGCAGAGCCTCCCGCCATCGGCTTCGAACGATCAATGCCCACTCTCGGTTGCTGCCCATCACGACCGTCGGAAAGAATTCCGCAGAGTGTGGACGATCGAGTCAGCGCCAGGCAAGGCAGATCCTGCGGTGTGCCCCATCTTGGCGCGCGTGCGTGCGTGTGTGACCCTTCCGGAAGTCTTTCCGCTGGGGAGGGGAATGGCCGTTCGAATTTTGCTTATTATGGAAGCACGCGGTTCGAGCAAGTGCGAATGCACTGAAAGGTCCTCCTGCTGAGCTTCGACACAAGCAAGTGATGCCTGGTGCGTCAGCCTCACGATTGCTGTTTCAGCACAAACAGGATCACAGGAAGTAACGCAGAGGAAACGAATGTACATTATATGTTATTTCCGAAACATCACCGACTGAAAATGACGCTTTACACACAGAGGACACGAATGTATAGCATGCCCAAATATGAAATTTCACACAAAAGGACCTCTAGAGTATATACAGGAATAAAAATAAAATTTCAAAATATCATGTTTGATGTTCTGATGAATTTCTGCATGCGGGCAGTCCGATTAAAAGTAAGTCAGACAAAAGTCTTTGTGATATATCAGAAGACTGGGCGCTAAACCAAGCATTTGTTTACCGATTCCGCAGACAGCCCGAAAGGGATAGATCATTAGAATATCCGGCTCCTGTTTCGAGGTTGTTGGTTCAAATCCAGGTGTAGCCCAGGATTATATCCTGGATCCCTTCCGAGAAAAGCGAAACAAACACAAAACAGACACAACCCCTTAATCTATGATGGTCCGGAATTGAGAATAATGGGGAATATGGTCTTACCTGGTTATAGGTCTTTAAAGACTTCAGAAATGTCTGCACTCTGGACATGATGACATCGTTTTCTTCCTTCTGGAAGCAATCGGGGGAAAAAAAGCCAAACACACACAAACTGTAGCAAATGTAAAGCCGTCTTCAACTTCAGTCTATAACAGGCATTGTGTTGTAGAGCGTATAATGTGCAATGTGCCTTGCTTCATTTTGTATAGCCAATAATGTTCATGATCTTAGTGTATGTTTAACGGTTGTGCTGTAATGGATTATTGTTATTTTCCCCTTAGTTTAAAAGACTTCCTAGCAACGCAAGATGAGGTACTGATTGACATGGACCCATTTTACATAAGCAAAGCCCATTTGGTGGACTAATGTCGCATTACACGACAAGTAAGTTCTCGTTGGGGAGGAATGGATGTGACTGCGAGGAGGGGGGCGGGTTGTTGGAGCTTTGATGTGGAAGCAGTCTTACGAGCTTCGTCTTGAGGTCGTCGACACTGGAGCGCTTGGAGTCTCCTGGCGAAGGTCGCAGCATTGTGGAGGGGCTCTGTCTGCTGGACTGGTGACTGGGCGAGGGCCGGTTAGCAGAGACGCTCACGACAGAGTCAAGGTTGGAACTTCTGGCGGCCTGCAGAGCGCTGGGCAGCAAGGCGGGACGGTGCTGTGCGCCCGGAGAAGGCTCTTGCAGACTCCGGCGGGGGCGAGAGGACGCGTGGAGGTTGCCGGGTTTCCCGGGGTGGCAGGGGTTGCTGTGGGTGTTCATGATGGCCGGCGAGGACATGGTCAGAACCGGTCGGTTGGTTTTGAAAGAGGGGCCGCCTCCGGAACCTGTGTGAAACACAAGCTGTGAGACGCAGACTGTGAGACGCAGACTGTGAGACGCAGACTGTGAGACGCAGACTGTGAAACACAAGCTGTGAGACGCAGACTGTGAAACACAAGCTGTGAGAAGCAGACTGTGAAACACAAGCTGTGAGACGCAGACTGTGAGACGCAGACTGGGCTTGCGCTGGGGGGTGGAGGGTGGGGGTTGCATGTGTTACTCTTCCAAAGTATGGGAGATATAATCGCTGTGGGATGGAGAGGGACCTTTCTCGTCGCTTTGTGGTGCTGTGTGCGGAGACGTATTTGTGTCAGTTCCACGCTCGGAGGCTGAGATTCCCCAACCTCATCATCAACACACCGCACATGCAGAGAGAGAGATCGACGTTGACATCGACCCACAGGTTGGTTTCAAGGGGAGAATATACAGCAAACATCCAGTTATCAACTACACAGACAAACAAAACCTAATGTATTAAAACAAAAGAAAACCCAGCGTATTAAAACAACCCCAAACCAAACCAAAACGTAACAAAATTCTATAACCTTCAAGTCTCTGAGAGCTAGACCCGGGTGTGCTGACGCCCTTGGCAGGGGTAGGGATGAAGGCTGCCGCGGGCGCCAGGCACCATCGAGGCCTGCTGAAAATGGAGTCGGCGCTGGCCTCGTTCTGGCTGCTGTCCACCTGCGACGGCTGCAGCAGGCTGTGGCGGCACGCGCTGCATCGCCGCCTGCGGGCCATGCGGCCGCTGGAGTGCGCCGGCCCCTCCCAGTCCACCAGCTTGGCCAGCGACCGCCTGGCCACATCCTCCATCGCCGGGTTCCTGCGATCAAGGTCAAGGCTTCGTGCGAACCGGTGAACACTACTCCAAACGGAGCTGTTAGACTAGCCAAATTACTAGTAGGTGACAAATAATGACGAAGTTACTGTCAGGAACACAGAGACAGGGATTGAATGAGTATGTGCTTTTGAAGTTTAGGCTGGGCTGAGTGCAAATGGTACTGCGTGGGCGCATGTTACCTCCTCGAACAAAGCGATGGTCGATGGGGAGGGTGAGGCAACTACCGGAAATTGTTGACAGTTGCGAGTCCTACGGAGGTGCCGACATCCGGTGTGGGGACTGGGGTGCGAGAAGCCGAGAGAGAGAGAGAGAGAGAGGCTGGGGAGAGAAGATAAGCTCGAAGTTCGGGGAGACACGGGGAATCTGCGTAGAGCCGTGAAGCAGAATAGTGCCACCAAGCAGGCGTAAGGCTTGGAAGAAAACAGCGAAAGAGACCGTAGCTGAAGGTAAAACGATAGCTGCGAAGAGCGCTGATACCAGACAACTTATGGCTACCATTCGACAGTGTGACCCGATACTACCGTAACGGAACTACCTTTCGGATAGATAACCAGCTGTACCAGCCAAGCTGAGGGATTGTCTATGTACCAGCTGGGGCTGAGACGGGAGTTTGTTGGAGAACCAGTCCTGCCGACGACAAGAGTTGACAGACCGGGAACCGCGTAAACGAAGACGAGACAGTGTGTGTGTGAGAGAGAATTCTATCAAATGGACTGTAAGGTGTGGAAGAGAACAATTACTGACGATCGCAACGGTATCCAAAAGACTGCGTATCAGCAAGTGGAACAATTCGTATTGTACTGACTTGTGTGTATGTGTGTATCCTGAACACTGGATTCGTTGGTAATGTGACTACAGAACTCTAACAATTTTACTTAAGGAATTTTGATAAGGATAAGCGGTAGGACACATATGTGACCAGTGTAAACGTTATATTTGATGAATGTCTTTATTGTTAAATTGCTGTTTAATCTCCTTGTATTAAAGGCGGAAACGTACGCTTGTCTCTTATTATGTCTTGGTTGTGAACAAACTGTTCTCGTAACATCTTAAGAACACGCGTGATCACCGACTTTCCGGAGTTAAGTCTGCGGGGGTCAGGCCAGATCATGAAAGGTACAGGTTACGCAGTCGTGTTTGCTCCCAGAAAAGGCCGATGTGTCAATCCCCGAAGTGTCTTTTATTTAAAATTCTACCAGCACATGGGGTCTCTTTCATCCACGGAGGACTGATCAGGTCCCATACAGAACTGTTTTAAGCATTCAACTTTTTTTCGGGGGGGGGGGGGAGAGCATCATCATGTATTCGATAGAAGACAACACTGTCGCTTGTCACCTGCAAACGTATAAGGAAAATAAAGTCTATTAGGGCAGGTTTACACGCTTCAAAGCTGGTACTTTGAAACTCCTTTTAAGCTCGGAAGCTAGTCCTGCTCAAGGATTTGGGAGGATAGACTGGCTTTCTATTTTTCGAAACCTTGAAACCTAGAAACCCTGCCAGCTAACCAGAAACCTTGAGTGGGGTAATCTCCCTTTTCACACTCTACTACGACCATCAGGGCAAAATGTCAAATGATCTCACCCACGGGGTCAAGGTGACTGTGTGGTGCCACTAAAACTTGGAAGCGTAAAATTCGCCCCTTCGGCCATTCCAAATCAAAGCTCTTGTTTGTCAATAATCCTATAGACTGACTGGGGATATGGATCATCGTATGTCGTCTGCATAAATGTATTCAGTTAAGGAAATGATCTCTTAGTTGTTCCTATCTCCATGTTTTCAAATCAACACACACACACCACCCACACCCCCACACCCCTTCACACCATCACACCCCCACACATCCCTCATATCCCCCCACAGCCCTACACCCACACACACACCACACAACACACCACACATCGCACACCACACACATCCCTCATATCCCCCCACAGCCCTACACCCCCACACACACCACACACACCACACATCGCACACCACACACACCCATTGTCCCTTGTTCACATTCGATGAAGAAGACAATTGTCCTAGAACCAGCCCAGCAAACAGACGTACTTGAGGGCCTTGTACAGCAGCTGCAGAGCGTTCTCCGTGTTGACCCCGTGACCCAGGGTGTCGGCGCGCTTCGACAAGGTCAGCAGGGAGGGCGGGCGCGACTCCAAGCCCAGCTGGCAGTGCACCTTGCGCACGCTGTGTGACGGCGCCAGGTGTGGGTACACGAAGCTTCCCGAGTCCTCGTGGGTGTCGTCCAGCACTGTCGCTGCGGCGGCATCTTGCTGGTCCGGCACTCCCTGCCTGCCGGCAACGCTGACGGCGATCTTCAATGGCGATTCTCTGGGTGACAGAGGCCCTCGCGATGATCGCTGCTTTCTCAGTTCTGCGGAGACAGTCGACATCAGCCCGTGAGCATTTTTCCATTATTTTATTTCAAGTTCACTGATTTCATTTATTAACAAGGGGCATGCACCATGTAACTACCAATATTAGATCAACCAAATCCCCTTTCGTTCGTATGATACATGTTTTCAAGTGTCAGTACACCCAAAAGGTCACATTTTCCACCTGACTAGTTCGGGCTAGTTTCCTTTGTCACTGACGTCCATGCATGTCCACCCCATATCTTCTGGTTTGGGCAGGTACAGTCAGGTGAGCGTGAGAGCAAACACCAATAAATGAAGCAAAGGAAACTAACCAGAACCGACAAACCAGCGAACCGACCCACGAACCAAACAGCCAACTATCTAATGAAATGACGAACGAACGAACGAACGAACGAACGAACGAACGAACCAACGAACCAACGAACGAACGAACGAACGAACGAACGAACCCGTTGGAGAAGAAATGTGGCCGTACCCTTCAGCGATTCTTTCAGCCGTTCCTCTCGCATCCGAGGAATCGACTTTTTATAATCTCCGTTGGCTTTGAAGCGAAAGCCTGGAATTTTGATCCCGATATTGTCATCGGCAATGTTGAGACTGTGCCAGAAGTGGATGTGGTGTCCCCTCAAGTTGCTCTCCTCGTGTTTGAGTTCGTCTAAAGCCTTGTACCGCCGCTTGTCCAGGTCAGCTTTCTTCCGCATGAGTTCCTCCCGGTGCACGGCGTTCCTGTGCAGTATCAGCGACGGGTTGCTACTCCCCTTGCTCAGGGACATAGCGCTTTTGCCCGTCAGAAAAGTGGATAACGGTAAAGGAAGGCTCGGTCGTCGAACGTCCATTTTGTTCACCATTGCTAGCCCATCAGAGATCGGGAACTACAGCCAGTACAGGCTACAACCAAGTCTGGCATTCAGTGTTGATACAACTACGCTATCCCCACCGCTAGGTCTTATTCCCTCCCACATACACACACGGAAAAGTTTTACGTCATAGTCCGTGCAACAGCGTCACAGTTGTGTGCCGACGTCACTGTACGCAAATCGCTTACTGAAGTTGAAGTTGTGAATAAATAAATAAATAAAATGTGGATTTTTAACGCGGGAAAACACATTTTATGCACACTTCGCGCGGACGAGGGACACAGACACTCTAGTGAAAGCAATGAAACACACACACACATAGAGGGAGAGATGAACGGAACACTGACCAACAGGTTGGGAAACATACGTCCTTCAGTCACAGATGGGTGTGAAAGTATCATAAGAGACGATGAACAGCGAAAGTTGTAAGTTAATCCAGACAGGCAATCGGGACGTCAGTCAAGGTACTTGCGGAAAAGAAAAGTTTTCAAGTTTCGTTTAAAAGTCAGTAGTGATGGGGAGTGTCGAATGTTGTGGGGAAGTGAGTTCCATTGGGTGGATGCCGAGAAGGTGAACATGCGCTGTCCATATGTTTTTGTCCTGATGTGGGGTACTGAGAGAATCCGATCGTCTGAAGAGGAGCGGAGCTGTCTCAGTGGAGTGTAGATTGTAAGGAGATCTGAAAAGTAGATGGGGCATGCACCGGTGAAAAAATTGAAACAGAGAGTAGACAACTTGTAGTCGATGCGAGCATGAATGGGGAGCCAGTGCAGAGTGCGGAGGAGAGGTGTGGCATGGTCCGTTTTGCGCGCTTTCAGGACAAGGCGAGCGGCCGAGTTTTGAAGTTTCTGTAACTTCTGTAGCAGATACAGAGGACAGCCGGCTAGCAAGGAATTGCAGTAGTCAAGTTTAGACAGAACGTAGGCACATACAAATGTGTTTGCAACCTGGTCAGACAGAAGGTGACGGAAGCTGCTGATTTTTCTGAGTTCATAATAAGCGGATCTGCAGATGTTGGAAATGTGTTTGTCAAGTGTCATGTTAGAGGTAATAATAACACCGATATTTCTTGCAGAGTCGGCGAAAGGGATGTCGACATCACCAATTCGAACTGCTGTGGGATATTCTGTCACTCCAGCATTTCTTTTACTGAAGAGAAGAGCCTCTGTTTTTTCGTCGTTCAACTTTAGTCTGTTGTGAATGAAAGAAGGTAGAATTTTTGATGGAGACATATATTGTAATACAGTAATCGTGAACGAGAACGGACACGCCGAATGGACAAAGAGGTTAAAACGGGACCTACTTCAGCGATCATCACACACGCTCCCACGGTATCTGTCCTATTGGATCCGTCACTGGTTGATAATACCGCAAAACGCATAAAGATATGTCGCAAACTCTTTCTAAATACATTGGTTTTCTTCAAAATGCTGACAGCCATGAATTTAGTGAAAGTCTTCTTGAGAAGATTGTTGGAGGGTCTCTCAATCGAAGTTGTGCAAAATATTTGGCAGAGACGGCTGGAGTAGTTCTTCATCAAGCAGAATGTATCTTTTAACTGCTCCATACCACGAATCTTGGGTATGATTGGCTTCTAATCACATGAAACTTCAACATCTTCCTGATGGCATGTCGGAGATGTCAGAGCTGGCCGTTAAGGTGACACAGTACGGGGGGGGGGGGCAGTTTTTAACATGCTGAATGGTACAGAGAATTAGGAATCTCTCCAGCTGACAGTGTGTGGAAACTTTTGAACACAAAGGAAAGTACTGTAGGAGAACCGACAGGTAGAGAACAAACTTTATTAGTTCATGTGGTGTATTCAAGTGGAGGTCTGTGTGCATCAAGCTTTTTTTTTTAACTCCACCTATAATCTTGCTGAATAGGCAAGGACTGCTGGGTGTTAACTGTGGACATAAAACTTTGCAGAGGACTTGAAGAAATGGAAAATTAAAAAGGAAACCTTGAACTGCTTCTCAGTTTTCCCACCCAAGTAAACATTCATCTGCAGCATGCTGCAATTTCAGACTTTCAAGCAATGAGGTCATTAGTGATGTCTGTAACACAAGTTGACCTTTGCCGTAATTCTCGTCCACTGGAGTCTGTGACACACCCACCACTTGTTGCTACTCCTACAGAACCAGCAAAGATAACGATTGCCATCCCCAGAAGGCAATCTTAATTAGTATATGATTAGCGCAGTATGTTTTCAGTGATGCCCTGGTTTGTTCTGTCCTCTTATCACTCCGATTAAGCACAAGGCACCAACGGACTCCTCCAGACCTCAGGGTTCTTGGCGAGCCAGCTAATCCCGTTCCAGGTCTTTTCGGTTAAGTTCCTCCCCCACAGTCCTCCTCCTGGTACCGAACGGTTTGCCTCTCGTTCGTTTCGCGGGTGGAGTCCACGTGAGGGCTGGATGTAGATGCCAGGTTTTGTCTGCGCAAAGAACTACAACAAAATGAGAGCTGGCACGTGCAAGACCAACATTAGTTGCTTAGTTATTAAAACTGTGGGTGGCTCGTGGACTGGAGGGTAGCCTGGTCCGCACAAAAAAAGGAAATGTAGTTCTCACACAGGGAACGACACATGTACTGGGGGTTTAACCAACCTTCCCGCAGGCTGGCGGCGCACAGGTGCCAATGACGACACTCCAGTTAGATAGCATGATGTCAGCCAAGCATGGCTGCATCAGCAACAAGCGGTCGGTGGAACCGGGAACTCGGGGAAACCCAAACATTGGAACTAGCGCCTATCAACAGGTCAAAAGTTGGATACCCACATGATACCGCCTAAGAGGGTGGGGGCACGTGAGGGGAATATATCATGTGATGTAGATGGCGCTCCATTGTCGTTGTTGTGCTTCATCTACGATGTGCCTTAGACCTTCCGTTTCTTGATTTCTCTGTCGCTGATATGTTCTTTCCCATCCACTTTTAGCATGCGTCGAAGGCAACCACTTTCAAACCCTCGCATAGCGAATCACAATAAACAGATTTTGGCGATCACAGATTACAATGACTTGGATAAGACCAAAAGGTCACAGTAAAAGGGGCATGGGAGGCCCTGATCAATCGTTCATAAATCAGCTTGAAACCTGAAGCAGACTATGCAGGGAAAGAAAGTATTATGCAGCAATTTGATGCAGACTGTGCATGTGCAAGCTAAGTAACGCAAATATTCTGGACAGGCTTGCACGAGCGTTCGTATCTCCTGTTCTTACTTAAAACTGGACATTAAACACACCGGACAAACAGGCCTTATGACCGGTCTTATGGCCGTAGCGCTAATACAAACGCTGAACCCAAACCTCAGACGTAGAACAGCGTACGTATATAAGATTTGATCCGTGTGCGATGTAAACAAATTCTGTTGAAGGTGTTTGATTTTTGTTATGGCGTGTTTTACCCGACTTATAATTACAGACGGACAATTCAGTTACGCCTTTCTGCGTCAAGGCAAGTATAACTACTGGCCAGGCTTCGATTTTTAAATTTTTTTCGGGGGAGGGTGGTGGTGGAGGGAATGGAGGTTGTGGCAAGTGCTGGAAATGGTGGTTTGAGAAAGTTTAATACTCGACCTCCTCTTTGTTTTTGTTTTGGAAAGTCCACGTGATGTTTGATTTTTTCGGGTCCAGTGTTTCTAAATGGCCTATCGAAATCGTCCTGCATGCTGGATTTGCAGACCTGGCTTTTTACTACAGCCCATACACATTACTCACCAGCCTTCACTCTAAGCAGTCATTTCGTCTCGTGCCTTTGGGTGACCTACGGGTATAAATATTAAGGTGTTTCAGCATTGTGTCGTCTTCAGGGTCAGTCGTAGACATTTCTTTTTCTACTCATTCTTTATGTCACTAGCCAGCTGACCCGGCGCTGCCCTGGTTTTTCTTAGCCCTCCCACCCCTACACCTTACATAACCCCCACTCCTACCCTAATGTGTGGTTTATGCAACTTGCTTACATTTCAACAACCTAAACATTAACTTAGAGTCCAGTATCATTAGCAGAGATACTTTTACTTTTATTATCCTTCTGCTCCCAACTTCCCAATGTGTCAGAAGAATATTCAGATAACTGCTTCTTTGAATGTAAAAGAACAGCAGTTTTGAAATACATTAGTGATTATGGCAAACTAAATTTAACAATCCTGTTCTGGGTTATGAATTTGGCCTACTTCTGTCACCGTTCCATTTCATGTATTTTTTTTTTTTTACACTTAGTGATTTTACAGCAGGAATGCTGTCTCTGATGGAGTGTCCTATAAGAGGTCATTTGATCACATGAATTAGGTGATGGAAAAGTCTGTATGCATCGTGTTTGTGTGTGTGTGTCTCTCTCTCAATGAAGCTCATGTATAGCTTGTGAAGGTATATTCAAATATGTATGTTTGGAGTTTGATGTGTGGGGTTAGATGCATTCACACATGTATGTGTGCTAGAGGTTAGATGGTTAGATGCATGTGTATATGTCTGTGTGCACACCTGAAAAAGTACATCTTTGATTCATGGCACCATATTCAAATGTCCATGTGTGTGTGTGAGTGGGTGAGACTTTAAATGGAGGGGGAAAGATGCTGGGTGGGAAGAGGGATGAAGCTGTTTTGTCACTGAATATCTCATGGGCTTAGGGGGAAAGAACTCTGTTCTTCAAGGAAGGTGTGCGAGACGTCAACTATGTATTTGCATACAGCTAGCTGTATTTGTCACTGAATATCTCATGGGCTTAGAGGGAAAGAACTCTGTTCTTCAATGAAGGTGTGCCAGACATCAACTATTTATTTGCATACAGCTAGCTGTATTTGTCACTGAATATCTCATGGGCTTAGAGGGAAAGAACTCTGTTCTTCAAGGAAGGTGTGCGAGACATCAACTATGTATTTGCATATGCTAGCTGTATTTGTCACTCAGCACCAGTAAAGTATTGAGCCAAAAGATGCATAGCCAGCAGAACGTCAGCTTTTCCAAGGTTAACATAGACAATAAACCATGGTACCAGTGCTACTAGAAAATGTTTGGCTTACAAAGACCTATCAGCTTAGGCCTGTGAGCTCTGTGAATGTCTCAGCATTCATGGTTTGTGGAAACTAAAATCAATCTTTTAACATGAAGGATCTAATCTGAGACTTTTAAAACAGTTCAACTTCTGTAGACAACAGACTACATGTACTTGCAGGTGCTGGTCAACCTAATTTAACATTCTGAGAGAGGGATAAAAAGTAGAGCAGGAAGACTTAAGTTAACTCATTTGATTCAAACGACAACCCCAACAAAGTACTGGCAGCGCTAGACACAACCGTATGCTGACGTATGCAATCAAGGGAGCCTATCGTACCCATACACGTAGCAAAGAGTCGAAAGTAAGGAACGTGGCAGATCTTCTAAAAAGATCTGCCATCCCTTTCTTTTAAACGACCCTAGTCTTCACACGGCTAGCCCCTGGTGTACCACGTGTGCATACAGCGAATCCCTAATTTATATCGTCAGCTCGCTCACTAAGCGTAAACTAACAATTGGGATTCGACACAAACACAACATAGGACAATTACATGGAATCCTCAGGGTGCACAATATAATCAAACAAGAACAAATGAGGACAGAGCGCTATAAAATCGTCAAACGACAACCCCAACAAAGTA
>SMGT01004936.1:241343-313081 GCA_004794575.1 Lanistes nyassanus
CTGACGCGACAGAGCCTGAAACTGCAAGTGCGACGGAGAAAAAATCCACAGTTGTTCATTCAGAGAGGCTTGGCTATTCGAGTTCCAGCCATGGCTACGGTAGGTCAAAATTTCAGTTTGCCGATTTGCACTTAAAAAATACTCTGCTAATTCAGTTTGAAATAAGCCCTCCTCTGTCGTGGCTTGCTGCATTCCCATACTTTCAGTGTTTATCTTGTCAAGCCATCTGCTGCTCTCTTTCTGTTTTAGTCGGTTTAGCGTCTGGCCCCATCAAAATGATGCAGACGGAACACATAACAAAAACACCCACTGGAGCTGAGGGTTGGGGAAGAGGGAAAATAAAGTGAGGAAGATAAAAAAAAATGGAGGGGGGGGGGAAGAGAGAAAAGAAAATGAAACATTATACATCTACATACACACATAATCTCACACATGCCAAGCATATAAATACCTAACATGAGACACGAAAACAAAAAGCAAGCAGCTTAAACACAATGACAAGAACAAGGTTAGTGTCAGGAAGATAATAAATTATTGTGCTTGTCTTCAGGCAAATTTCAATTGTTCTAACTTCTTTTACAGATATGATAAAGAAAGAGGAATGTTACCTAGCCTCTGCGTGGAAAGTGGGAGGCAAAATTCCTTCACCACTGGCTGCCTTAACTTCAGGCACTCGGCCATAATTGACCACATAAAAACTTCTGGCCACAAGTTTGCAAGACTGTCACCGGAGTTAAAAGATAACAACAAGAAAGTTGCTGAAAAGCAAGATGAGGCAGAAGACCTTGCTGCCAAAATTGCCCTTAAAGTCGTGCACTGGATGGTTATAGAAGATCTGCCAATGTCAAAATTTTCATCATTGATGGGACTCTTGAAAGAGCTTAATGTGCCAAACATTGACAAGCTACAGCTGACAGAAAAAGTAAATTACAATTCTTACACATCTGCAGTTAACTTTTTGAAAGCCTTGGCTTGTTCAGCAGATGATGCTTTAAAATCAAAACTGCAGTCGTCAAACACTGTCACTGTTTTAGCAGATGAAAGCACAGACATTACTACCACCAAAAAACTTATTGTCTATGCTACCATCACAGATAACACCCTCAAGCCATCCACTCATTTTGTCGCAGATGTCCACTGTTCTGATGGATCTGGCAAAGGAGTGTCTCAAGCAATCATCAAAGTGATGGACCAGTTTGGGGTACCACCCCAGAAAATCATGGGCTTTGGGAGTGACGGAGCAGCTGTCATGACTGGCCGGGACAAAGGAACCACTGGCATGCTTCTTCGTCACAACCCCCACTTAATTAATGTCCATTGCATGGCGCATAGACTTGCTCTGTGCACCAGCCAAGCAGCAGATGCTGTTCCAGGAATGAAGGCCTACCATGAGACAGTGACAAGTCTCTATTACTATTTCAAGCTGTCACCTGCCCGTGTTGTCCAATTCATGGAAATCCAGCGGATCTTGGAAGACCAAGTACTGAAAGTAAGAGAAGTGCATGGAGTTCGGTGGCTTTCATTTTTTGAAGCACTGGCAGTGGTGTTTCGCTCACTGGATTCTCTGCTGACATACTTTCAGGCCAATGAAGATGCGAAGGCAGTTGGGCTGCGCAAGAAACTGGGAACGACAAAATTCGTCTCTATCACATACCTGTTGATGGACATGATCCCAATAGTCACCAGGCTGTCACAGTTCCTGCAAAAGCAGAATCTGGACATCGCCCAGGTACAGGTGAAGCTACAGGCTACTATTGATGACCTGGAACTGTTGAAAAATCCAGAAAAAGCCACTGGACACTACCAGAAGCAGCTGAAAGAGGATCTTCAACCTGTTCAGCTGGACCCAGATGCTCCATCCTGGAAGAGTGGTTGGCAGTTCAAAAACCATGAAGTGTCAGGTTGCCCTGCTGACCACATCCTATCCATTCAAAGGGATTTCTTGGATGCACTGGTCACTAACATCAAGAAAAGGTTTCCTGGGACTGAATTTATGTCTTGCTTTGGCATCCTGGCGATGAGACCCATCGCACTTCTCGAAGAAGAAAAGTTGGCACAATGGGGGAACTTGAAATTGGAGAAGCTCCCAGAACACTACGGCAAGGAGCAGACCCACCACTGGACTGATGACAGTGGAGAGGCACAGTCCACTACATCAAAGCCACAGCTGGATGCTGAAGCCTGCAAGCAGGAGTGGAGAAGAGCCAAAACCACAGTTCTGACCCAGGACTACCCAAGGGAAACCATCAAGGACTTGTGGGGCATGATGGCTACATACCATGCAGATGAGTTTCCCAACCTCATAAAGTTGGCAGCACTTGCTGTGACCAGTCCCCTGCAGACAGCTGACTGTGAGCGAGGGTTCAGTGCTCAAAACCGCATTCTGACTGCCCTCCGCAACAGACTCAACCCAGAAACACAAAACATGCTGCTGTCAGTGAAATTGGGTGACATTGACATTGAGAGGGCCTTCGAGATCTGGGCTGAGTAGAAGCCCAGAAAGCTTCTTTCTGGAAAATGAAGTGGCAGTGGCAGGCCATGGCCCATGTGACCCTTGCCTTAACTACAACATCAAAATTTTACAATTGATGTCACTTTCTCTTTTCTAGTCATTTCAAGTAATACAGTACAATCTAAATAAAACCTGGATTTTCACAAAACTGGAAAAATGTCTGTGTGTGTGTGTGGGTGAGGGAAGAATGGAAAAGAAATGCAGGCATAATAGTATATGAAGACAACCGATGAAAACCTTCAACTATGAGAAGAGACTGCATCTGTTTGCTAATCATCGCATACGTACATGGTATAAATCCCAGTAAACTGGTGACTTATTGTTTTTGGAAAATGACCTATTGATTTTTCTGTCAACTGGTCAAATGACCTATGATGTCCTGTGGCAAGAATGATCCATGTTCCTACACACTTTACAGTCGTCTTTTATCCTGCCTCTGCCATAATATGGCCTTAGTTTTTGGCATGATGTTAAACAGCCACTTTGAATAAATTTAGCTAATGAAGGCCTTGTTTTTTTCTGAAAGAGTGTGTGTTAAAATCTGTCCAGTCACTGTATTTAAAGAATTTTTTGACATCACAAGTAAGAGGAGATGTAGCCAGTTAAAAAAATTACAGATATCCTGAACCCTGACCATCTATTCAAATGGAGTCATTTGCTTATGTGTGGAATCATGGATTCTGTATAGAATGGTTGAAAATGTAACTATTGCCATATAAACACATATTGTAACAAACATTGTGCAGTAGAGTTTGGAATAAAATTTAACTCCTCTTTAACATTTCGCTTGAAGTTCTTTCAGTAGTAGCAGAAACTTTTTAGTCCTGCAGTTACATTTTAAATGGTCAGTAAGGTTTCCAGAGTGTACGACAATGATAAACCCATCTAGAAGAGGGAAAGACACATTTTCATGTAGGGAATGAAATGGTGAAAACTAGCTTGTTTGGCAACTTTCCATATCCAGTGATTTTTTGGCATCTGTTGAAAATCCTGCTCAGTCGGGATCCTGTGACCATGCTCAGTTTTGATATAAGTTACATCGGGCCAAGAGCTGGATTTGAACTTTGTGGTGCAATTTGTCATGTAACATGACTGACTCGGATATTTCTGCTTGCTGTCCCTCCTCTCCCTCCCTCCAGACATGCAGGTGACCTTGGAAATATTGAAGCAGGTGAGGATGGCGTTGCTAAGGTGGACATCATTGATAAGCAGATCCCCCTGACAGGTGTCAACTCCATCATCGGCAGAAGCTTGGTGGTAAGCTAGTTCCGTTTGTGAGATATCTTCATTGGGTGGTTACATCCCCCTCCCCAATCTAGCCTGTTGGCAGCTTTCATTTTAAAATGTGTGCACTGAAAGGTAGCGTTCATGACCTAGATCATAGTCAAGCGGTACAAAGGGCTGTAGCCACCATGGTCCACCGCTGCTGGCTTCTGGTACAGGCAACAAGCTGTCCCCATGGTTTTCAGCTGTCAAAGCATTGTGTCAGATTTTTGCTTTGTCTTCATGTCTTGTCTTGAAACTAGTTTTAACTAAGTATTGGAGCAGAGCATACGAATAGTTCATAATTTGTACTTTCGATCATTTCTATATTAAGATAATCAGGAGGAATAGCAAGCTTTTGTGATATGAGGTCAGCTCTATAAATGTTTAGTTTTGATATCTATTGCTTCACCCACACAATACCTAAGGATATGGTTCGTGGTTTTAAAACTATAAACTTTAGTCTAACTTTGAACATTATCATATTAGTCTTAATCTTACAATGGCAGTCAAACCACGATTTGTTTTTGTACATCTTTGACTAGGAATGAGGGAATCTCAAAACAAACTCACTTCTCCCTTCCCCCAAATGCATTTTCTTAGTGAACTTAATTCATAAGTTCTTTAAATCGTTTAATTTTTAGGTGACCAAAATAAAATCAAGACACTGTATGAGATTTCTTTTGTTGCGAGTGTCATGTTGAATTTTAAGAGACAGCTGAATGGATAAAGGGATGAAGGTGAAACTAACTGCAGATGTAGTGAAATGTTCCTGATGTGTGGTGATTGCTGATAAACTTTATTACTTCAGTATGAATTTCTCCTTCTCAAGCACAAAATCGTTTGTACAGATAAGAAATATTGCTGCTGTCTCAGTTCTGATAATTTAGGTGGAAACGTGTCCTGAAAATTAGGCAAAATCTGGAAGTCATGTTTTCTAGGAAAAGTGTGCAACACCCAGATGTAGACTATTATATTAGTTCTGGGCCTGAAGTTTGGTAAAGCATTAGAAACATTGAAAAATAATTACCAAAAGCAAGCAACCACAGAAAAAAAGTATAGCAATTTCCCCATCAGAAAGGTTGAACTTAGAAAAGGGATGGCTGTGCATAGACTCAACCCTGCAAGAAAATTTTATATAGGATAATAGTCAAGCTGTTGTCTCAAACTTTTGTGTGCATGTTTTTTGTTTTGGGTAGGAGTGATAATTGGGGGGTGGGGGTGCTATATTTTTGTTAATGTAGGTATAAATCTTAATATGTGATTTGAATGTTGTGATTGAAGAGAGTAATTTTCAATTCCAGGTGCATGCTGACTCGGATGACTTGGGGTTAGGAGGTCAACCTGATAGCAAGACTACAGGTCACGCTGGGGCTCGCCTTGCCTGTGGTGTTATTGGCATCACAAAGTGATTATCACCTTTCCATATGGAGCTATATGACTGTTAGTGAGTCTGCTTTGGGAGTTTTGTGGGTTTTTTTGTTTTTGTTTTTGAGAATAGGGATATTTTCAAACATTAACCTGAATCCTAAATACAGGTACGTTAGGTGTCGGATGGCACTGTAACAGTGGGGTTAAATTTGTTCACAAGATGTGGTTCTACATCATCATTCCATCATGGTTTATTCAAATTTCTTTTGATCAGATCCAAATATCAAATCTGAATCATTTTGTTTACAAGCTGACGAACGGGAGTCAGTGTTGGATATTTTTTAATGTACGAACATTTGTTCTATATCATTAAGGCATTTAAACATTGTGCTCCCACCTGTTGATGGCACAAGTTCTGAGGGAACCACCACTTTTCTGGATTTTTGTGATTATTTGGGGTACACCATGTGTTGCAGGTGCCCCATACCCAGTGCTAGCTTGTGAGATGCAAACTGCCATTTTCTTAAATTCATTCATCAAATAAATCCTCTTGCAAATATTATTTTACAATGTCCAAGTTTTTGACAAGACATGACTGCTGTATGGAATAAAACATGAGGTGACAAGAAAGAAACTTATTCACGCAAAAATTACCAAAAACAGTGTCTGCATTTGGGTGCCATTGATTGGCTGTAGAGCATGATCACTTTCAAATGTGATTTGGTCCATCTTTTTTTCAACATTCTCCTGTGCTCTTCATGTGCTGGCCAGCTTTGAGTATGTAGGTCTTTTTGTTTGTGTTGTCCTGATGAATGGGTTAAGGCCTGGAATATTGACACTGTTAATTTTTGCTTGGTTTTGTTCCTTTGTTGCCTCAAGATTTTTTAATGTGCATAGTCATCTTGCTGGCATTATGTAGTTCTCCCAAAATCTGTTGTAGCAAAAGAAGGGGTGGAAGGAGGGGTTGTGACTGCAGACTGCTCTATTCACTGTGATCCAGGAAATGTGCATCCACTTAAGTCTAAATAACTCCATTTTCCCCCATGATGGTGCCCAGTTCATTAAGGGGAAATAACTGCTAGTGGAGAGCATAATTTAAATTGATGGCTCGGGCACTGAACAACCCTTTTTGAATACTGACAACTATGTATGAGCCCACAGCTTAAATCATGAAATGTTCAAGTCTCTAGGTATATTTTTTATGACGGTCAATGTTCTGAAAGCAGAAGGCACTTTAATTATTGCATGCAGGAGTTTGCTTGGGTTCTCGCATCTTTTCACCTGCAAAGCTGTACATGAAATGCGCAGGATGACATCGCCTTACCACCATTCAAGACTGAAAGGACAGATAAATGCTTGTGAAACCTGGCATGGTTAAACACAATTTCCAATTTTTATTCTCAAGATCAAAAGTTTAACCACTCAAAACACATGCACATCCTGCTTAAACACACAATGACTTTTTTTTTTTTGGGGGGGGGTAAATTAAAAAGTCGTACATCATTACAACCAGCATTACACATGCATTTTTTTGTTAAGTTTAAACATTCCATTGAAGCATAAATGTTGCAGGTTCCCACCCCTCCTAGTGCAAAATATCTCAAGATCATAAAAACCACAGTTTCATGAAAAAAATAACACTAATATATTTTATTAATGTTGCCAGTTTGAGTGTTATCTCTCCCAGGCAATGGAATATCTGAAGCATAGATAACGATGTCATTCCACCAACCTCTAAAATGTTACTGACAAAACCTTTGTACACCTCATAACAGCTCCAACAGAATGGATACATATATTCGAAGTGAGCACTTATCCATTAAAGCTTACAAAATCAACAAAATTCTTTGAAAGAAACTGCCCTGCTGTAAGGTGTGCTGGAACAGTGAACACAGTGCCATGCCCACCCTGTGTTGAAGCAAACACAACCACCCACTAAATCTGCTGCACTTTTCTAAAGGCCAAAAGTCTGAAACCATGGCAGCACAGGGAGAAAGCAGTTTGTCAGTGCAAGCTGTATTTGGGACTATTTGCAGTAGCATAATCATAATGCTTAGACATTCTGTTTAATGGCTGTGTATTTTTAATTTGTCTGGCATAATCTATGCTGCTACTAATTTTTGAGCGAGTTGAAATTTAGGAAAACACTTTGCGAACACTCAGTTTACATTTACTTTAAACTGAAATGCTATTGAACCACATCAAAAAAACTGCAGTGTTTACAAACTAGCACAGTTTTGTGGTATCAAAGTCTCAGCGGCTGTTCCACATCTGGTCTATGAAATTCTTTCCAACTGTAGTTGTAATTACGAAAGGACAATCCAAAGCTGTGCAATGGGAGTCCTTTGAAAGCTCGTGTGAAGATGAGGTGGATGCCACAGACTGCATTCCTTGGCCAATAGAATTTAACTTTACTGACCAATCCTGACAACGCAGATGACCAGCAAGACTAGCCCAACCCTTGCAGTGAAAGCTTCCATGAAAAACTATGCATAAACTTTTCACTATTATGAATGCTCCCTAGTGGTAAAACCACCGTCCTGCCCTGATCACACATCGGTTTTTTTTAAAAACCTGTGCATGCATGATTTAGAATCAATGCACCAACCTTGCGTGGACCAGTGTCCAAACTCTATACTGTCACTGCAGTTTTAGGCGTCACATGGTAGGCCCTTGCTCCTCAATCCACAGTATTCCGCATTTCTTGCATGTTGAAATTCAGTTGTAAGAAATGCATCATGCAGCAACGGACTTACCTATAAATTTTCCCAAATGTATTGGTGAATATTCCTTGTGCATGCTAAAACCATTGAGTGAAGAACCATGTTTATAGTGTTCAAATAAACACATAAAAATGGATGAGGACAGGACAATACCCAGCCAGGTCTAGTTGTAGTAAAGACCTGCACACCATTGCAGCATCAAGCTGAAAGGAATATCATCCCGAAAAGGGTGTGTCCAACGTGAAAGCATGTAGATTCCCAACGTCTACTTTAATGGATATTATCGTGGAATGAGAGGCTTATCAACCTGCTAAATCTTTTTGCCTTTGTGCACCAATATTCAGCATCTACAAGAGTGGCAATTCCACAAAAAAAGGGGGGGGGGCAGTAACGACGTCCCAATCTAGTACTTCTGCATGCATCCACTTCCATAGTTTCAAGACAAGTCACAATCTGCCATCCTGCAGACTTTCTATAGTTATGGGGGTTGGCTTTTTTTTCGTGTTCTGCCTGGACTTGCAAGAAAAAATCCCATTCTTTGATGAAAAACAAGCATCCCTGTAAAAAAAAGTGTATTTGTCCACATTGTTGAATTTTCTCGACTCATTTTTACCAACTTCATGAGCTCAGCTTATTTGCATGCAAACTATATCAGTTGGAAACCAAGGTAAATGTACGAGCTTAAAAAAATGTAAGAAATGCTTGGGTAAGGAAAGGGGGAAAACATATCCCAGTAGACGTCCATGAAACAAACTTGGGGAAGGAGAGGGTAGCTGGATGAGGAGCGCATCAGAAAACTACCAAGTCGTGCTAATGGGATAGGCGGATGGAGGCCAAATCAAGCACGCGACCTGTATTTTTAAATGAATTTATTTTTCAATTAGAAAAGTTTCAGTTGCTCTTTCAGCACAGACCTCTTCGAACCGATGTCTAGATGTTGTGAGATCAATGTTTTAAGTACAAGATTTTACTATCTGGCACCAATCTTCAAGGCTGAAAATGGCCCAGTTTGTGTGTGGCATGAGATTTAAAAACAAACCAAAAAAAATTGCATGTTTCAAGAGAACAAAATCAGAGCTAGATGTATGCCAAGGGATGAAAGGCTGCAGTGTTCTTAGTGCCGTTAGGCTACCCAGACAAGGACTCCAATGTGGACAGTTCTGACTTGTGGTGCAAGCCATTTAATGATCATGCTGCCACTGTGGAATCAATACAGTTCACCAAAACCTGCAAAACTGTGGTAGCTTGGCCATGCATGCACTAATGCTAGCTACACTGCCTAGATCTATGCAAACAACAAGGGCAGTCATCTTTCTCTGGTCCATTCCCTTTTAATTTTTTCACCCCTCTTGTAAAAGACAGGTGCAAAGCGGCTGACCACTGGTCAAACAAGATCGTCAGCCGCACAATAAATATGTAAGAGTTGTTTGCACCAGCGTATGCTGCTGCACGCCCACACGCAAAACATGCATGCTTCCATCACACAGTTTGCTCAAAATGCTAACAGCCCATGCATGCACACAAACAGAACCACCACCCACACAAGCCCACAAAAGACAGGAAGTCTTGAAGGAAATGGGGGAGGAGGGATCATCCTTCAGCCATTCCCTCCACTGCCTGCGTACCACCCATGGGGTTAACAGTCACAGCCTCCGACCCAGCCTGAACCTGACCTGCACTCTGCAGCTCACCGTCCAAAGCTGGGCCGTTGGTCTCTACATGGGGATCGCCCAGCCTGCCACTGTCACCAGAACCTATGTCACTCCACCGACTCTGTCGACCAGCTCTGTCTCTAGGCTTGGTCATTTCACCGAGGTCTGACCCTATATTGCCTGCTGCTGCCTTGCTGTTTCTCAAGTCGGAGTTCATGGAAACATCGTTATCTACACCTGCTCTAAAATCAGAGTCTTTAGGGACTAAGTTTTCTCGGTTGTCCTCTTCATCTTCAAACCCATCCCCATACTCAGGACTCTTCTCCTCGTTCTCCAGTGACCTTCCCATGAAAGCACCACCATGTGTCATGCCCAACCTGTCCACCCCGCCATCCAATGGTTTGTCCACGCCTGGGGGTCTCAGAAAGTCTGGCCGCAAGCCACGGAAGTTGATCCCCACTGGCTGCTGTGGGTTAAAGCGGAAGCCACTGTTCATGGGCATGTTGGGACGAAGGCCGAGAAGTCCAGGCCGTCCACCCCTCAAAGCTGCTCCCATCATCAGCCCCTGCAGCAATCCACCTGGCCCTGGACTCAACAAGCCGTTTCCTTCACTGGGCCCCGGCCCACTGGCACCACGAGCAGCACCAGGTCCCTGCATCTCTTCCAACACATTTCTGGGCCCTGGCATGCCTGCAGGCCTCAAGACATCCATTCCCATACCCCCAGGTCGAACTCCCATACCCCCAGGCCCTGGTGGCCTAGGATTTTGCTGATTCCCAAGAATGATTCTGATTGGTCCACCACCTGGACCCATTCCTCGTAGCCCTGGACTGCCTGGAAGGCCAGGCATACGCTGTCCCATCGCCATGTTGCCTGGACCAATCCCACGTGGACCCTGGTTTCCCATCCCCAGTCGCAAGCCCATAGCTGCTGACCCCCCCTGTGGACCCATAAGACTTCCTGGTACTGGATTTCTGATCATGTTTTCAGCCCCTTCTGGCCCACCCATGGCCTGGGGCCCTCCTGGGCGCATCAGACGAGGCCCGAGCATGCCACCTGGTCCTAGTGGTCCCATAGAAAGTCCCGTCAAAGCTGCAGCTGTGCCAGGCTGGCCAACCTCCACCATCATGCCAGGCTGCGGGGCTGTGCCTCCTATTCCAGGCAGGGGCATCCCCATCCGGTGTGGTCCTCCTGGTCCAGGTAAGCGCATTCGAATGCCCATCATAGGCAAGGACATCAGAGGTGCAGGACCCCTTCCATCACCTTGCGTAGCAGAACTCAATGCAGGCGGAAGGGGCATCCTGTGGTCTGTATCTTGTTCCAACTCTTCCAGAGCTTCTTCCTCCAGGATGCTGTCATCTGCCGGCCACTCCTTTGGCTCATCCATATCCTTGTCTACAACATGCTGGAAGGGTGGGCGTAGAGCTTGGCCTGGCAAAGGAAAGCCTGGGCGTGGCGGCACGTTTGGTGGAATGCCAAAGCCTGCAGCGCCCCGCTGGCCAGGGGGAGGGAAGCCTGGGCGAGGCAGACCTGGCTGTGGTGGACCCTGGGCAAGAAGAGGACTGCTGCTGCCAATGCCTGGCATGCCTGGAGTTCCCACCAGCTGACCACTCGGCCGATCCATTGCTGCAATGCTTGTTCCTATGCTGATTGGAAGATTCTGGGCTGCTCCAAGGATAGATGCTGCAACGGAAACTGCCTGAAAAACGACAATAATCAGTTAAGTTACACATTACAAAGCTCAAAGATGTCCCTGTAGGATACTATTAACTCTATGACCTCACGTCGAAATGTCAGTTTTGACGATTGCATTTACCATTCACTGCACGTCGAAATGCATGTTTTAACAATTTTCAAAAAATCCTGCAGATGCAGTTAACAGGAAAGGGAACTCATCCTGGTATCATTTAAAAGCTATATCATCAGTTGTAAACTTTTCCAATAAAAAATCTTTAAGAATTTTAAAGTCCAAGAATGGATCTTTCCAAATAAATAAAATATATTACTGCAAGTGTCTTAGTTTATTAGCAATATTTTTTTTAAACATGCCAATATCTGTGCGCCATCAACCTCATGCATAGATCTATGACATGTGAGTACAAAGTGTTAATACTGATATAGACAGAAGCACTCAAGAAAGATGACGGACTTTTAATTTACCAACTCAGATACATCATACCAACTCCATTAGGCCTGTCTGTAGGCTAGATAAAGCAATTTCCACAGAGTAGAGCAAGTCATCCAATTTTTTAAAAAAGTACTTTACATAAGACTACCATTTCGAAAAGGAAGGAACTTGGATACCTGATAACCTATGAAGGCATCTATTAGTTTACATGTAAGTTATCTAACGAATGCTAATTGCACAATTAAGGCCTATGTGATATTTCTCCTAAAATGTGACCAAAATATTTTTCTCATGATTCTTCAGCAATACTTTTAAAGAGCAGCAACCTCAAATCCAACTTCATGGAATCATTAGGGTTGGGGGAAGTCTTATTCCTCTGAAAGTTTTAGTTTGAATGTGTGGATGTTGTTTGTGGCTTTGCCATTTGTTTCAAAATCACATGGAATCATAAGGCTATGAGTAGACAGGCAGTGATCTCATGAAATGCGAATGTGTTGACCTATGGGTGACACTGCTAGGTAACACCACAGTAACACACGAGTGCTGTTGCAGTCGTTAGCAGTGTCATCCATTCTTTATCCTTATATCATAGCTTTTATATTTACCTGTGCATGCGACACGCTGCTAGGTAATGATATAGGTGCAGTGGTCGGCATAAGAGCTGTCCCTGCTGGGGTCTGGAGACTGGTGCCTAACCCTTGGGGTGGTCCTGTGCCTTGGCCAGGGTGACTCTGCCCTAGAAGTGGCATCTGCCCAAGGGAGTGTGGTGGAATCTGACTGGTTGGAGGGATTGATCTTGGAGGGGGCTGGCTTGGCAAGGGCATCATCAAGTGTGGTGCCATCATATGCAACTGCTGAGAAGTTGGAATGCCTGCAGGCAAAAAATTAATGACAAAAAGATCAAGAGTTTACCTTCAGTTAACTGCCATATGGAGGCATGCAGCAACGCATACCCTTTAGATGTTGAAGCCAGGATGCAAGGAGACTGTGCCTAACTGCATCTCCACCACAAAGGAAGTTTCAAATACCCCCTTTAACATCCCTTGCCCAGCACCACCGCTACCATACCTAATGCCAACTTCTTGAGATGGGGAAGCAGATGGCCAAGTGGTTAGGGAGCTGGCCTCAAACCGGAAAATGTGGCTTTAGGTTGGTTCAATCCCCATGCACTGTAGCACATTTCCCTGCTCACCTACCTCGGAATAGGTATCTGACCACATGGATTAGGGCAGGTAAGGCAGTAAGGGAAAGGAGACAGGTACCACCCTCAGGAGTCTGACCCACTGACAAGTAGTGGCATCAAGCATGCCAACCCCCGATGACCTAAAAGGGCATGGGCATCCATTACCTTTTCCCCCCTCCCCCTTCATTTATGTGGTCATCAAGTAAATGGGAATTGAAATCACATAGGAACATGACTTTCCTAATTACTTAGTTTGACTTAAAAGATGGCTAGGGAATCTCCTAAAACACATGCCCAAATGGTAGAAGTTGTCCCTTGACCTTTTGTGGTCATATGGGAGTTTCTCTGGGCCAGCATCAGGAAGGCAGTGCTCACCCCTCCTTTCCTGACCCAGTTCCCATTCACAGCTGGATGAACTGGAGGTGGGAGCTGCAGTGTGCTGGTACTGAACCAGTGCCACCAGGTATGCAAGCGACGTCTCTAACCACTAGGTCACCCCCCTCCCATCCCAAAATGGACAGCTTAATAAAATAATCCTGGCAACAGACCCTTCTTTCAAGTCTGGCTTCCCTACAATCCACTCACCCCTTAACTCTGTGTGGTTTTTTCCCCAATTCAATATGCAAAAACCTTAGATTAACAAATCCAGTATTCACGGTAAGAACCTGGCATCGAAGTGAAATTAGCCAATGGTGTCGTCATTTGAGGAGTCTGACTCTCCGACTGAGGTGCTGATCGACTGTCTCCATCCTCATCCATGTTTTGTCCAATACGAGTGCCTGCAGTTGCCACAACGAGAAAAGGGTGGGGAAGGGATGGAGTCAAAATTAACTGAAAACCTGCTGCAACATGCAACTACGCAAAACCTGATACAGACTGAAGAACATTTCCATTAACATGTATACGAAACAACTTACAGTCTATTTTCAATTATTCTGTTTCAATATATGGTTATGTTTCTACATACATGCAATAGTTCTTCCCCTCACCTCTGAGATGCTCTGGGAGCGACTCTTCATCAACAATAGCACCCTCGACAAGAGGGCTCAAGTCTGGAGGCAGTTTACTCCATGGGATGTACGTGACACCCTGTTCTATATCCCAGAGATCTTTGAATGAAGATTCCTTTACTCCTATACCAGGCGCCCAGGCCACCTGCACACACCAGGCTGGTCAGACTTTTTAAGACAAAGGTTCCACACCATAAGAATATAACATATGGCCATAGTTTATGCAATGTCACTTGATCCCTACTTAATCCAAGAAGTTGAAACCTAAACTCAGGCCTTGTGGTTTTCCTAATGAAACATGGATTACCACAATAAAGAACAAATAAAAAGTTATTATCAAAACCACCTTTGGTTGTCATGTTTTGTGCTGGGCAGGACTCATAATTTATTTCACAGACTTTGTAATTTGTTTCACATAATCTTGTCTAAGGTTTTTTGTTACAACTCTAGGCAAAATTGAATCTGGGTGAATGATGTAATAGTAAGTCAGGCAGACTCAGTAGTCAGGCTTCCAGAAGAAAGCCAGAAACTGAAGAACACGTGTCAGTGCATAGGAATGATGCAGCATTAGGCTGAGGGAAAGTGTTGATTTGACTCTACTGCTCTGGGGCAGATTTCATCTGCCAGCCAGTGGCCAGAGGTTATAGATCCAGGCTAAATATGGGAGCTTCAGGGGTAGATACTGGACAGGGAGTTGCATCCCAACTGCATCTCTAGATGGCAAGTTAATGACCTATGCCTTTGACAGTAGTTCAAAGTGAACTGCCCATAGGATTATGACAGGTCCTAAACCAAGGGGCAGAGAAACATCAAGGTAACCACCCAGGTGCTGGAACTCGGCAGAGCTTTGCATCAGTTAGTTGTTGCGCTGCAACTGTGATTCATTGTTAGCCAGATGGCTTGGAACAAGACTATCTTTGCATATATCCCTCCATCGTGGAAAGTATCTATGTTGACAGGCAATAACAAATCGTGGAATATGAAGGAGGTAACCAAGTCGAAAGAAAGGTAAACAACTGCCTGTACTGACAGGTAGACCTGGTCCAAATTCAGACTGTAAACAACTAGACTTTCGTGTGGAATGAGTTCAGAGGTCAAGTGTTGACCAGAGTGTCACACCATGGGTTAGGTATCACTATGAAGTGCCTACTAATCTTCATGGGTGCTGTGTTCTGGCTTTGTTGAGAACACACACTAAGAGTCTGACATTACGAGTGGTGTTATCACAAAAGAAGCAGTGAGGAAATCTTCTCAAGTCATTGGATGAGCAGTGAGAGGCCCCGTCTATAGTACAGGCTGTTGTGCAATCCGTGTCAGCGTGACGAATGTTGTGCATTTTCCTAGGTCAGTGCAGAAGATTTTACCTCGCAGTATGAAGACCCAAAACAGATAACCTTATTATGCACACTACATTCTAATTCCCAACGGTCTTCATAAACATGGGAAAACATCAAAAACAAGTGCAAACAAAAACCCCACCCTTTCTCTCAATGTTATCGTGAATGTATCTCTTCGTTTTGCAGACAAAATAGGATCACCCCACCCCCACACACAAAAAAACAGTGACCCTTCCCTAATCATATCTCCCTGCAGTACAAACCAAGAAAGTCCAGAAACCAAGGAAAAAAAGGAACTAAATACGTATCCTGCCATCACCGTAACTTGAAAGTGGGCAAACTATTACTACACTATTATTGTAGTTGTACACTGACCGAGCGTTCAGCACTCTTTCCTCCACTAATGGTGTGTTCTAGTCTGCCAGCGATGTTCACTGCACACTGCTTTTAAAGGTTTACTACAGCAGTGGGACCATTTTCTTAAGGAATGAGACATAGCTTTATACATTATACATTTAATCCACATTTATTTCCTCCGACAGCTACACTGACTTTGATGCTTATTTGAAGCCTGAATCTAAAACAAGCCACTTTAGATATCTAGATATAACGCCGAATGTGTGCATGTGTGTGTTAGTGTATGTTATACAAATTGGCATGCCTGAATCCATCCATACCAAATTCAGCATGCGGCATGTCAGGTACACAGAGATCACAGTCTGGCAGCGCACTCCCGGCGTCTGCCAAATTTCTGAAACTTTTGTGTTTTGGTGTCAGTAAGTTTTTGCCATTTGCTGTCTTCTTACTATACTATGGTTTATAGGTTTTGAATTTTAACCTGGACTTAACAGTGGCGTTTCCTGCAATTACCTTACAATAAGCATCATCAGGTGATCTTTTAATCCTCCGAAATGACAGTTATGCAAAAGAGACAAACTGCAGCATACTGAACTTCGAGAAAAGCACAAGAATGCCGGTGCATTCAAAGGAAATAGCTAAGATGCCCCACGCTACACAATCTGTGTTTTAACGATTGGCTTGTCCAAAATTCATGACCGGCTGACTCAGAAATACATGCGAGCAGCAAAGGACATTTTCCAAATTCCGTGCATGATTTTCAAATTGTTCTAGGTGAATACTTAAGACTGTGCTTAAATTGGAAACCCTAAGATTTCTTTGGCCGACTTTTATACTAGGCATGGATTTGTGTCAATGATCACAACTCTATGTTTATCAATTTCTTTTCATAATCTGATCTGTATTTCTGTGGATACCGCTACTTTTTCATAGGCATCACTGACACTTCAGTTTCATCAATGTTTGTCTGGTGAAGTCCTATTCGCAAGAGTGTTCTCAAATTTGAGATTGTTTGAAGCAATGGCTCAATGGGTAGTCAAAATCCATCTTTCTTTACTTCACAATTACTGGTCGGCAAAACAAGTGAAAGTTGTACAACTTTAGGAAAAAAACCTAAGTCGGCAGATTCAAATACTGTAATCGTTTTTGTGTTACGGTAAAACTATAAAATGGGCCTGAAATCAGAAAGAATTATGGCAAAACCAGCCCTTAAACTTTACTGGGACCTTCACATCCGATATGAAACAGCATTCTTCATCTTAAAATTAGAAAGCATTATCAAGCCCCTTCAACCAACCAAACAGCTCTAAAAACTTATGGTAAGACCACAGAAAGCATTCAAACGCACTCACCCGGAGAGAACTTGAGTTTAGTTTAAAACCCTTTAGCCTATCTAAAGCTTTGGCAGCCTCCTTCCTCCGAGTCATGCAGACAAATGCACATCCCCGTGGTGGGATCATCTGAGACATACAGAATATATGCTCCTTAAGAATTTCCGTGCATATTTCTTTCATGTACAGGAAATCACCTATTATGTTAGGCAGTCTTTAAAAATACTGAGCACTGCATGGTGCTAATTTCAAGTGGATGTACACAGGCAAAGTGATGCAAACCATGCTCACATTGATAGCATCGATGGTTCCATACTGTTCAATTGTTGCTCTTAGCTCATCTTCTGTGGTATGTTTGGCAAGATGTCCAAACCACAAAGTCCTTGAACAAACTGGAAAAAAAGAACATTTGAAATTAAAAATCTGTATTACTTGCTGTTCTCTTTGTTCGACAGTCAAAAGTACAGCTGCCATTTTGTTATCTAAGCAAAATGGTTATAATTCTGGTATAGTATGGGCATAACCTACCATGCCCAAAAAGTTAAATCACCCTGGATCAGTATTCATGTTGGTTATGTAAGTTTTGTCCCTGTAAGCTCAATTCTGGGTTGCATGAAACCGATTAACAACCCATCTTTGTTCTACCGAGTGAATAATCAGAACACATACTAAGCTGAAGTGAACTGCCTATTAAATGACTAAAATGCTTGATCTGTCCGTAACAGCGTGAACAGCTAGACATGAATACTGGGCCTGGTTGCTACTCGTCAATCTTGAGATGCTGGCCAAGACAAATGTGTAGTCTACTACTAGTGTACACCTCTTTAGCTCTTCTACATCTGCAGGCCAGTCTTTACCTATTTATATGTCTCTTTGTCTGAACACAAGAGAGAAGGCTCTCCATCCCGCTTTACAGTCAAACAAGACAGATCACAGCAAGAATTCAAAAGGAAGCAAAAATAAATTTTCCCATACAAAATTAGTACAATAAATTCTGTCCCACACTCTCCTATATCCACTATTCTAAAAGCGCTCATTCGCAATGGAAACATTTCTTGTGGATGAAGATCACTGGTTCAGTAGAACACTGTCCCTTGATCAGCGACGCATGATAAAGAGTTATAAACAATGACTGGACAACAAAACCTCGTGTTGTTCGAACCTGTGGCAGAGCATGACAGCTGAACCACATCACACTACTCTTCTGAGGTGGGTGACTAACGCCACCCTGCTCCCCCAACTTGTCTACATTTGCCCTAACTTCGTAGAGCAAACCTACCTATCAGGATCGTGCATACAATAAAACCTGTGGGGACCGACCACTGCCAAGTGCGACCCAGGTAGGAGCGACCGCAAAGGGTCGGCACAGATCAATTTTAAACACAACTGCACCTTAAAAGAGTGACCACACTGCCATGAGTGACTGCGACTACTATTGTTGTCCCGGTTGACCCCAACACTGTTAGAGGGACCACGCAGTCTCCAGTGGCCCCTATGCCTGACCTTTAAAGGCACTTGAGGGAAGGTTTGATAACAAAGATCGATGAATGCCACTGGAAATTTAGAGGGGGTTGTGGATGGTACTCAGTAATGACAACACTGCTAGAGTAAGCAGCCCTGCCATCGGAGTTCTTAGATCTTGGACAGCTCAGCCTTTGATCTTGTTTTGAGAGATCACAGATGGGCTTTTGCTAATTAAATGAAAATGATCTTCGTTTCTGCCTTGTTTGTAGAAGAAAAAGACATGTGTCTACACTGTGAAAAATGAATGTGACAAGAAATACATTTTTCTACACTGTGTGAAATATAAATGCTTCTATCATAAGGTTGTACAGTGCCTTCACTTATCAAAAGATCCTGCAATGCAAAATGAATTTGTGCGTTGCTTCAGTAAAATGACAAAGGGAAGCTACTCTTTCCTGCTGACTTCAAACGTCATCTGCTATGGTGTATCATCTATCTGCTTTGGGCAAAAACAAATCTCTTAAACTTGTGATTTACACGTACGCACCCAGAGTGCATCACTGGGTACCCACCCTGTGATGACAAAAGTTGTGTGGAAATAAAAAACCTTGTTCTCTATCCAAAGCCATGCACAAGCTGAGTCTTGTACGTGTATATTTCTGCAGAATGCTGAGATCAACTGAATTTGGGTTCAGTGATTTCACAGCTAGGGTTCCGCATTTTGCAGAACATCAGCTTAAATCAGACAAGAGAAGCAACCAAGACAAAGATTTCTGATTTTTTCCTCGGCACGTTTTAGGTGATCAAGTGTACTCATGTAAACTGGTCTGGCGTGTGTGGTGTGTGTGCATGGAGTGAATGAAAAGTTTTTATGGTCAATACTGATAATGCTGCATTGTTGGCACAGTGCATATAAATACTAGATTATTTCAAAAATAAACATCAAATGTGTTGTATGGGAAATACTTTTGATATTTTGAGAGAAAACATTTATGCTTGATGTGAAAGGAGGGCCATTGTTTGCATCCATGACCCCTACCTGGGAGAGACTACTTGCACTGAGAGACCACTTTTATGCTTCCCCAATTGGGTTAGGGAGGCAGTCATAATAGAGAGGTAATGTATATTACAAAATAGGTCAGTGAAAAAAATATTTTGTCTTATTGCAATAGGGAAATTCTTAATAGGGAGGTGTTACTGTATTTTCATAGTTTCAAAATGTGTACTGCAGCAAAAGCCACTCCTTGCTAGGTGTATTACATTGCTAAAAAGGTGGCCAGCGTGAACAGGGTATGCCCAAACAGTACGAGCATAACAGTTGGTAAGGTAAACATCAACAAGACAGCAGCCTTGAGGAAAAACTGGTTGGTTGTTACTAAATGTCCCACTGCAAACTAGGTGCATATCATGGCGGTGTTGCTTAGACAACATACTGCTATCAGTCCCACCCAGTCACATTATACCGACACCAGGCCAACCAGTCCTAGTACAGTTCTCTATAGTACCAGGTGTCTGGCAGAGCAGGTACTAGAATGCCAATTTTAAAGTCTTAGGTATGACTTGGCTGGGGTGCTAACCACCGACCTCCCGCGTCACCATTTAACAAACGCTTGCAAATTTTTAACAAGTACTTTTTACCCTGACCTTAATATGACCATAAATATATATAACTCCAGGCCTTTTTCTAAAATGATCCTCAACATCATGCAGATCTCAAAAGTGACATCAACTTCCATTTTATAATTGCCAAAATGCTAAACTTATTAAAATAACAGCACTTATTAAAGCTACAGTTAATTTGCACTCTGTACTAACATAAAAAAAAAATGCTGCTCACTTCCAACATGTTTATCTTTCAAGGGAGGTAGCCCTCTCTTCTTCCTTTCACGTTCCTTCTCTCTTTGTTGTTCTCTTTCATGATCTCTTGACCTGAATAAAGTTAAAACATTAAAAAGGCTCACAGCTTAGCATGCAGTCGGATCACAAAAGACACGTTTCACCAGTAAATCAAAGTAGTATTGCTTTCATTGTACTTGCTGGCTCAATTCCTTTCGTAACTAAAACCTGTAGTATACCTACGAGAAAAACTCTTCCAGCAAACAATTTTCAGGTCAAGGTTGGTATTCCTTATTTCACATTAAGATTTATACATCTCTCTAGTAAACTAACTGAAACAACTAAAATAATGGAAATGTGTCTAACAGCAGATGTTATTGGGATGTATAACTATAATTACCTTGACCTCCTGTGCCTGTCTCGGGATCTACGTCTCTCCCTTGATCTCGACCTTGAATGCCGTCGTCGTCTTGGCGATCTAAAGGATGCAACACACTAGATGAGAAACATTACTGAGTACTATTGTTTGGGTATCATAACATCTGTATTGCAAAACTATATCATAATGAAGTAAAAAGCTAGAGGACAGAGGCACGCACAAGACCTTTTGATGATAAAAACTTTTCTCTATTGCACAGAATGTAAAATATAAAATATTACTTATCTTTTCATTCAATTTTTATTAATATCTTTTGACCTCGAGATATTCCACAAATTCATATTTATGCTATATTTTTTACGTCTCAGAGAGCAGCCCCCAAAAAACTAAGGTGGGCAGGGAGGGTGAGAAGATTCAAAATAGTTTTCTGAATTGCACCCTATTTTTCTGCATGACCCACCCACAGTGCACCCCGCTTTGAAAAGCTAATATATATCTGGACCCATGGTCTTTGCTGCATAACCCTAAGCCCTTTATCACCACAGCACCATACAGCTACACTGCTAAAATTCTAGTCTGACCTCTGAAAATTTTATCACCGTTATCTTATGCCAACGTTTGCAAATATTCATCTCAGTAGCCAAAAAGATGAAACCACGCATGATAAAACAAACCTGGATCTATCCCGAGATCGCCTAGATCTACGATGGTCTCTGTCATAGTCCCTTTCATGGTCTCGTTCATCCCCATCATCTTCAACAACAATCACATCTGACTGCTCCTCACGCTGGTCAAAGTTGTGATACTGGGTCTGACAACATACAAGAAAATTACATGGCTAGAAACCAATCATGTATTTATAAAGTGGCGCTGTTCACTAAGGACTGACTCAGCAGCTATGTAAGCACTACCGGTGTTTTCTGTCTCACCACGTATAGCTCATCCTCGGAGTACAGACACCACATGCTTACATGGTCTACTCAAAAACAAGGCACTTCCCAAGCAATACCCCCCTCTACCCAATGCGCACCTTTACAAAGTCTTAGTACTCTTATCACCACAATGGAAATTTTGTTTTAATTTCAACACTTAGAGACCTGTAAGACACAGAAAGAAAATTTAGAGGCAGATATAAGCCAGGCTGCAGAAATCCTGCATCACACATTCATCCACCAGTCACCTGACTGATCTCCTTGTCAAACTGCTGCTGCTGCTGTTCTAAGTGCTGTTTGCGCAGCACGTCCTGAGGAACTCCCCCCACACGATGGTGCTGATGCTGGTCTGGGTTCTGCAGGCTCGCAGACATCTGCTGGATCCTCTGAATTATGCTGGGATCACTGAGGAGACTCTGAACTTCTCTGGAACAACAGAAACACACCACAAGCACCACTTTCAGATGACCAAAATAGGATTTATGAAGCAGTCTTACACGCTGAACATCCACTATTGCACTTGCTAGATTCCATATGCACATGAACTGGGGGTGCATGGTGGTGGTGGGGGCATGTGTAAAATAAGCTGGTAAGTTAACTCTTTGGCGACACCGCAGGCGGATTTCAACCGACGGCCGACTGACCGTAGAGGCTGCGCAGGTTGAAGCCATCCGACAGATTCAAAAATTTGCAGCAACTTATTTAACGGTATAAGGGAAGTAAACTTTGTATCGTTGTAAAGCTCCATCATCGGTTGTTTCCCCTGCAGTGTCTAAATGAGTTTCGGAATCAGTTTCGGCTTGCCAAACAATGTTAAGTGCAGTGGCTGACCGGTCTACTTCCGTCATTCAAAATGGCAACACGTGCGAAGAGAACCTTTCGTCCATCTGCGGCCCTGAGTTTGTCAACTTCAAGGGTGGAATTATGTTTTAATTCAAAGTGGAACCATTCACCAACAGATTCAAAGTGGAATACTCCTGATAACTGGAGTTATTTACCTGTGGGAAGTGGTCAAGCAGTGAAACCTCCTTTTGGTTCAATTTTTTGTGTGTGCAAAAAGTGACTACATTTGGCACCAAACAGTAAGTACTATTTAATATTTCTAACTAAAAGTGTTGTTTGCATTGGAATGTAGAAGAATAGATCTTTCTAAACATGTAAACTAGATTAGTGTGCGTGTGGTAGTTTTTAAGGAGTATTTTTTTTAAAACGTGTAAATCTATGCGGCCTCTATGGTTTCTACATAGGTCTTAGCCTGTGTCGCCAAAGAGTTAATCAGAAAAGCACAGTTAGCTTTTGATGCTAAATGGAAATGTTTTCACTCTCTGTTGCTGACAGAGAGTGAGTGGAAAAAACATTGTCAATGTGGGCATGTAACTCAAATGCTCGAAATCCCAACACTGTCCACAAAAACCACTATCTCTCTTTAAAATAAATATAAAACAAGGGAACTGTACGAAGCTAGAAAAGGGACAAACATGAAAACAATCTACATGTTTCGGGGCACTACCCCTTCAGTGCCCCAAAACATGTAGATTGTCTTCGTCTTTGTCCCTTTTCTCGCTTGGTACAGTTCCCTTGTTTTATATTTAATTTGGGCTTATCCTCCAAGCGGCAGTCACTTGTTTTTCTTTTATAAAATAATATTTTTTTAACATTCTTATTCTTTCCTTTTTTAAATGTAAAGATATCCACTCATTAATAGGGTGCTTTTCAAAAACAGATTCATTACCCTTACCCTGGTAATGACTGTGGGACATGTAGTGGCTCTTCTTTCCTGTCCTCTTCATCGTCACTGTCCCCGTAGTCAAAGTCCAGCAATTTCTGGATGTGGAGAAACATTTCACTGTCAGAAACTGGTCAAGGTTTGATGTGGGTGCAAAACAACATTTCCTAAAACACTCCAGTTCATGAAGCACTGCTAACTACTTGCACATACTGGGTTGGTCCATGTAGGATGCTTCTTCGCATGCTTACTCAATCTGAATTTGTTTCCTAAGGCCATGATTTGAAGTACAAATAGCTTGTCCAGACTCTCTGAAGAAAACTCACTCTGTTAAAACCTGGCTCAGGCATCTGCTTCGCAGCACCGCTGTTTGTACCAGTAACACCACTGCTACTGTGACCAACACCAACCCCACCAACACCTCCATCTCCAAACCCCCCATAGCTACCTCCACTACCACCTTCCACAGGAGGCAGGATAGCAGCAGAAATGGGGAGACTGTTGTGAGAGGCAGGGGTGGGAGAGTCAGAGGTTTTGGAAAGAAGCTGGTCTGTCAGTAGCTTGATCTGTGCCAGGAGGTTGTTGTCTAGCACAGGGGGGGTTGCTTGTGGCTTGCTGGACATCATCTCAGTGTGGATCATCAGTTGCTGCTGCAACAGCTGTAACTGCTGCAGCTGACCCTCCTGCGCCGTGGCCAGCAGGTTACCCTAATCAACATGTTAGAAGTTGCTACACAAGCCAAAAATTTACCTGGCAGCAAAGAGATTAAAGTATGGGTTCTCTGAAAACCATGAAATCATTCTTGGGAATTCTTGGGTCTCTTTTGACATAAAAAAATTAAAAAAACCAGTGATATTACTGCTTTCATATGGAATCTGCATTAAACGGTAAGATTTTTTTCAGTGTTCAGTAAAGTAATAATAAAGTAAATTAAAGACCAACAGACTATGAACAAAAAAATCTTAGGAGACCTTTCCATACATATTTTAACAATACTGTAATGCATTTCATACTATCAGAATGAGAACAGTGCACTTTGTGTACCCATGTACATGCTTTTCATGACCCATGTACTGGTTAATGTTTGCATTAGTCTTTATTTATCAACCCAAAAATTTTTTAAACTTTCTCAATCTAGCAAAAATACTAAAGCCAAAACATACTTTCCTAGAATGTTCCATCATACATATATGATTCCTATTTGGCAAATACAGGGACAGTGCTTATTCAGTCACTACTGAGTGAGCAAATGTTGGGGCTTAACTTTGTGCCAGCAACGAGGGCTATATCACGGCGGAACAAAAATATTTAAAATACAGGTAAAAGGAAAAAAAGGAGGGGGAGGAAGAGAGAGGACGGAGAAAGGCCACAAGGTAAAACCTAAAAGAGGGGGGAAAAAAGGCACAAAAACAAGCTTAAATACGGGACTAAAAGCCACCAGAGAAATTCAAAGTGTGTACACAATATAAAACTGGGATTTAGTCTGAAACAGTAACAATGACTGCACAAGAATTTTTTGCCATATATGTCACTTGGTTCATTCAACATCTATATCACTATCAACAGAATTTAATTCTGCTAGTTTGATGTGTTTTGGTGCCTTCTGAAAATAAAATCTTCTCAGTAATGTCAGTGTTTGTTTGACAAAGCTCTTTAGGTACCCAGTGATGTACCAGACTTGCCAGAAGACTTCCAAAATGATACCAAGATCTGCACAGTGCTCAGTAAAATTTTGTTCTAACACAACACAAAAAAAGTCACCACCAATGGGCATTTGAGTGAGGCAAATAAAGTATGCCTTTTGTGACTGCTAGGAGGTAAGGGAACAATTGTGTCTGATTACTTTAGCTACATTTGCACCATAACTGTGCAAAACTAAGCACGTGAAAATGGTGGACAACTGGAAATGATTACCTCAAAAAGGTAGATCGGATAGTGAATACAATGGAAAAGACTAGGAGGAAAACTATACTAAAAGTTTAACAATCATTTGTTGTGATTTTATTCAATATAAATTATGAAATCATCCAGCTAGACATGTATGAAAACATTAATTATAATGCAAGAAAATACTGTTGGAGTATGTCCAATGCAAATAATGACTTAAATCAACATTTTCTTGTGAAAACATACTAAAATTTTGAATCTAAATTTTGACATTCTTTATCAAATAACATTGTCCTTTAAAGTTTCTGGCATAATTACATATGGGAATAAGGATATCTTTGATGGTCCTCAAAAATATTTGCCATCAAAATTCCTCTAGCAAGAAACCATAATTGAAAAAACAAATACATTCAAATTTCACTTTTAAAAACCCATCGAAAATGCCCATGCAAGCATACAACTTATATATGTCCAAAACAAAACTGCTGAATTCTGTTATTTTGGCTGAAGGATATCCTGAAGTATTGGTCAAGTCTTGGTACTTGTGTACTTGCGATCAAATATGGGAGTTTGAGAAAACTGAGACTTTGGTATTCAGATGTTCATGATACTTCAGTGCCAACCCACACAAATGTGTAACAGTCTGCTTCTTACCTCCCCTGTCTGTTCAAGCAGCTTGGTGACCGTGTTGACAATCTCACTCTGCTGTGCAATCAAACTCGCTTCTCCTGCCCCATTGCTGGTTCTTTCAGCCATTGCAGAATTTCTCTGGTGTGCTGACACCACCTTTTCTACAGCTCGCTGTGCTATGAACACAATGTATACACTATTTTTTTAAAATCTCCACAAATAATGTAACCCAAAGCCAATGACAGACAATTTTGTAAGTAACCCCTTTAATAAAGGTAACATTTTTATAAAATAACATACATTAAGAGGCACTTATTTTCCACAGCAGAATGATTGTGATTTAGAATAAAAAGAATCTTACAAAGATTTTTCAACAGACAGCACAAAACATATTTGCATACTAACCAGCAAGAACTAGATCCACGTTGTTTGGTTCTGCTGCCAAGTCTAGCAGGGGTTGTATAACCTCTACAGGAAACACTGCATTCTTCTGCCATAGATTCAGAACCCGGACTACTCGGCACTGTTTGGAAGGGCAAAATGCAAAAAAAAAAATTTTAGTCCTGTATGCTGACAGTGTTTAAGTCAATACACAATTTTATCAGCAATAATTCCATTATGTCATATCATAAAGCAGCTTATCTTCCGTTGTTCTAATAACCCTAAAAGCTTCAATTCATACATTTAACTAAGCAAACTTCTTTTTCAAGTTAATGCAGCTACCACTGATCTTGAATGTTTCTGGGCATTCATAGTATTTTTAGGGGAAAAAAACCCAACAGCCATAGAAAACAATTGGTAATTGCTCAATAATAAATAGCTCTAAAATTACTGTACTGCCAAGCTCGTGTTAACTTTAAGATCTAGACCAGCTGTTACCTTCTCCTCTGGAGGACATTTAAAAAGATTCTGGAAAGTAGACACGATGTTCTTGGTGAACCTTGGAGCAAACACATCCTTTTCAGGACCAAACTGGTGCCGCGACTGCCTTACAATTGAGTCAATTACATAAAGACCTGGCACTTTGTACTCTGGTTTGCACTGGAAAAAAAAAAGAATCCTTAAACAAACCATCTCACACATCATTTAATTAAGAATTCTGCTGAAGGCTGAACAGTAAGTTTGTCTCTGACCCAGGCCTGCACACATCACTCAAATCTGCATAGATAATTAACTATGTTCAGTTACGCCAAAGAAAATCTGTTACTTGTATTTCCAAAATGTTTTGTACACATTTAAGAAGTAACGCTGCTGAATAGTAAAAACAACTGGAACTTCTTCACAAAATTACTGTTAGACTCTAACATGATAATTTTTTTTTTGGGGGGGGGTCCCTAAATTAAAATAGATGCAGTTCTGAGTGCACCTGATACTTACAGTATGCTTTTAGAACATAAGAATGGTATATAACACAACAAAGATCAAAAGTGACTAATGCTTTCAACATGGTGTACCTTCTGCACGAACTTCTCCACACTCTGCACAACGTGCTTGTAGAATTTGATGGCCTTTATGGCATGTTTGGTTACACTGGCCATTTTGGCCCTAGACACGGGTGGGCGTGTCTCGTATAGAGAAGACAACTGTAAAGTGACAGGTGGTAATTAATATCACATTCTTCCAAGTATGCTACTTACACATTTGTCAAATTCTGAATTTCTCAGTAAGGTGAGAAACTGTGTTCATCTTTACCTCCACATCCCAACAGAAAAATGAAATTCTTATATCACATATGCAACTTCTTGGTAACTCTAAATGCAAAATCAGAAATGCCAGCTCACAAACGAAATTCATTCAATTTTCATTTAACAGTAACCAGGCAGATCCAGAAAAGAGCTAGCTATGGATTTCGGAATAGTGAAGAATTTCTAAAAAGCTTTCATTCTGAGAAAATTAGGAAAGAATTAAAAAAAACACATGACTGCTGCTTTATCTCCTCCTCCTGTGCTCAACTGCTGTCCACAACTGCCTTCCATTCAGTTAAGTGAGTAGTTTTAATTTGTGTTTTCCTGATAAAGTGGTAATGCCCCAAAACATTGACTATGTTTTGTCAATTTTAGCATGGCCTAGTTATTTTTGCTGTTACCTTAAGAACATGAAGGTTTCATTCAGGTTAAATATTGCCCAGGTAACAGAAATTTAATGAAGTTTACAGCAGAATTCTGCTATTTTAGATATAATCTAATAATATTCATTCTGCAATCTAAAGCTTTATAAAGTGAGAAAAATCTTCAAATTTCTAGTTCTCTACTTTTATTACAATAGACTGATATCTTCACGCCAGTCTGTTTTGATCTCAGTGTAAAGATTCTCTATTATTGTCTTTAGCTGTTCTGCATCAGAAATCAAAGCCCATAAATGTAGTACGCTGTGGCATAAGACAATTTAATTGCAATAACATGGGATATCTCACTATCTGCAATGAGAAACTGTCGCTACGACCGCAGTTACAATATAATATGAATTAATCACGAAATGCTGTAACTGGTAAGAACCACGCTGTGCAGACGCTCCATGGTAACAGACGATATACGCCAGCATCTTAATATTATTTAACGCTTTTGTGCACTTAAGTAACTTTATTTTTAAATGAGGTATTACAATATATGTGGGTTCATTAACTCCAGAGGGATATAACGTACACAGGAAAAAAATAAAAGAATTTCACGTCCATAATTACCGGGACATTTTTTTATTATTTCATATAATTTATAAACATATCTATGTCGCAATTCCTAACAAGTAAAACATTAAATAAACATATATTATTGTATAAGTAAATTTGAAATAAACTCCTTTGCAAAGAAAAACATAAAATAAACTTCCGAAAGATCCGAGTAATAATCTCTTCCTGGCTGAAGCTATCAGTAGCATTCGAGTCTAGCTGTTCAGCAACTGAGGTAAGCATGAAAACCGCGATAAAGACTGCGAAAACAGCTTAGTATGTCTAACCAATTCCTAATTACTCTGAAGTCAGAACAATGTTTGATAAGTTTCATACCTCATTGTTAAAAGCCCTGACTGCTTCCATGCTTGCAGGCAGCGCCAAAGTACAAAGGTAACGCCTACAATTTCATAAAATCACTTGTTTTCCCCTACAAGCATAGCGTGGTGATCAAAATGGCGGTAGGAATTTGTCCCATAATGCCGTAAGAGTTAACAAAGTAACTTTTCATTGGACTAATGTTTCCACAACAACCAATCACGTACGCTTTTACAAAATAAACCTTAGCTTGGCATTTAGCAAATTTCGGATTGTATCGTAAAGTGCAGCTTTTCCTTCAGGGTATTAGAACAGTTAAAGTCTGCCTTGATTGTGCCTTTATTTCTTTTATGTAAAACTGTCAAATCAGCATTTTGGTGTTTTATTTTGCAATATCTACTACAAAATAAAGCTGTTTCGTGTATTTCCCGATGCAGAGATGCTAATATTTTCGCAATTCGCAATTCTTGTCACCTTTGATCCTGGTTGTTCTGAATGAATTAAACCAGAGCATAGTGAGAGCATCGGGTTCACTCAAAACTGCATGTTTTAATTTAGATACCCCCCACCAACCTACCCAAACAATGATCACCTTACAGTCTAACTACTTTTATGGCCAGTTTTTGCTGTTCGGCAGTGGCACATTTCAATGTGTACCGTACAAAACATTTTGAAAATACAGTCCGTTGATAACAGTTTATTGCATTACTAATACAGATTTGAGTTACGTGAGCAGGCCTGGGTCAGAGGCAAACTTACTGTTAAGCCTTCAGCAGAATTATTAATTTAATGACGCTATTCTATAAAGGCAGTGCAACGGCCGTGCAGATAGAATCCGAGCCTATTTGCACGGCTGACGTCATAACTCCGAAAATCGTGTAAAATTATTTCAACGGCATAGCACCACTCGGTGGTAACTTCTTCATGCTTCCTTAATTCTAGTCTATAGAGAAACGTCCTCCACCGCCCCACAAGTTTTTACATGTCCAATTTTAGTATGGAACCCATACGATTGCGCGGAGCAGCGGCAGATCGACGAGGTTGTGCCCGCTGTACAACTGGAGTAGGAAAGTTTGGAGTCAGATCGATGCATAAGTCAACCCCCCCCCCCAACCTGTCTTTCCTCAGATTACTTATATAGGTCCAAAAGTAACAACGAAAGTATACTTTATTGTTCACCATCATTACTGAATAAAACCGTAAAATAATGTAAGCGTTTGTTTACATTGATTTAAAAGGAACTATAAAACAATTGACCGCCGCTTATAGAGATCAAAGTTAACAAAAATGGAACCCAAGCTAAATCAAAAGATAGACAACACTTACAGAACGCCGACAGTTTCAAGGATTTACCCATTTGTCAGGACAACACAGAGACAAAGACAGATGGCAGCCACAAATGAAGACAACGTCAATATATAAAGTCAAAAAACGGGCACAAATTTTATTGCTTTACTTGCGTAGAAAGTTTAAAGTCAAACCGAAGTATACATACACGATACACACGTAATCCTCCCTATGTCTTTACTCATATTACTAATCGAGATTAAAAAATAACAACGAAAGTAATTCATCGTTCATAAAGCCGTCAAAGTACCGCAAAATTGTTTACACGGCTTATATGAAGTCAGGCGTGCAAATAGCCTTGGATTCTATCTGCACGAGACTGTGCAAATAGCCACTGCCGAAACCATAACCCTAACCTCAACCTTACCCTAACTCAACCCAAATGCTGAGATCAGAAACGATTCGAATTTAACTAATAACTACCGATTTGAATCTTCGAACCACATTTACCAATGATGCGTACGCATGCGTATATTGTGGCCTTATCGGACTGAACCGGAAGAAAGGATCAATATGAATATCCATAATACTTTCGCTTTTGCATTTCCCAGCGGGAGAGGCTGGAGCAGATGTTAGCTGCTAGCTGTGGTGCCAACTATCTGGCCTCTTAAACCGATATCGCTATGTTTATATCGACAGTGGAGCTGAAGGAAAAGGATGACTACAGTACATATGCATTAATTGAAAAGAAAATGAATTTTTTTCACACCAGCACCTAGGCTATGGCACGTAGCGTCAGACATTATTATATATTTTTTCTAGTATTGACTCTGTTAACTAGCATTATCAGTATTTCAATCTACATTCTGTCAGAGAGAAAAATCCAGTTGATAAAGAGATCAGAAGATCAACGCTATTTTGATAGTCTTAAAGATTCTTTGTTCTTACAGAAGTTGGGCGTTGTAGACAAAACTAAGAATTTTCAAAGCAAAATGGATTTAGCTAACGCGGCTAGATCTGGATCTGTATCCCTACTACCATCTGGAACCCCACAGGTTGAGAACAAAAACACTTCCCTGTCATTGGAAGGAGAATCTGGAAGTTTGGTTGAGAAAATAAGGGACAGCAGGATGACAGTTTTGTCCTCAAATGCTGGAGCTGAAGTAAACTTTAGAGTACATATTTTTTATTACCCATGGTATGGAAGCCCTGAAACTGACGGACACTATATACATTGGAATCATCATATTCTTCCTCACTGGAATAAAGAAGAAGCAAAAAAATGGCCTCTGGGCAAGCATTTGCCACCAGATGATATTGGTGCCAACTTCTATCCAGAGCTTGGTCCCTACAGCTCAGCAAATGTTTCCACTGTAAATATGCATATGAAACAGATTCATTTGGCAGGAGTGGGTGAGTTTACTAGATGCAGTTTGAAATGATAGATGGACAAGGTGTATTCGTATGTTTGTCTTTTGCACAGATTTTTGGTTTGTTGCTTAACGTCCAGTCACAAACTGTGTGCATATCAGGACAGTGTGTGTTGACAAAGTTTACGTGCTGCCATACGTAGGACTGCTGTCGCAACACGGGCCTCAGTCCCACCCAGTCGCATTATACTGACACCGGGCCAACCAGTCCTAGTACTGTTCCCTGTGGTGCCAGGCGTCTGGCAGGGCAGCTACTAGATTGCCAATTTGTAAGTCTTAGGTATGACTCGGCCGGGATGCGAACCCCCGACCTCCCGCCTCGGAAGCGGACGCCTTAACCACTAGACCACCGAGGCGGTTCTTTTGCACAGAACTATTCCATATACCTGTCTGTGCACACACAGTAGCACATTATGATATATTTCTAAAAATAACATCATATTGTGGACAGTTTTGTACCTTCCTCAGAACCAGTCACTGCTGTTTGAAAATGATTGGTTTTGTGGAAAGAAGTGCAGGCAAGACAAGCATTCAGCTTTAGACAATTCTATCTTCTAGCAAGGGGCAACCCACAGCAGAGTGCAATGTGGTAACATATGCTTGTCACTGTGAGTTGTGAATCTGGATCCCATACTTGGCAGTTTTTTTTGGCACATTCTTTCTTAATATGTAGCACCTTTTAGCAGGGTTGGTGGTTGTGGGGGTTTTCTGGGTATGTATACCCTTGGGGGTTTTTTTTTCGCCGTTCCTAGCACACTTTATCACCCTTTTTCCTTCTATGTCCATAAGATAGTCTTCATGTCTGATCTAAATATAAGTAATAAAGAACCGGTGTCTTTTGCTGGGATTATGCATTACAGTACAAATTGAAGTCACCATTTTTGTTCTGAAGCTACCACTTCATGAAAGATTGGTCATGTTCATGCCTTTTACACACACATAACCACTTACATCTAATGTCTAGCCTGTTGTTTATTTCTAGGAGTGGTGGCAGTATCGTGGTACCCACCAGGACAAGCTGATGAGAATGGCATTTCTTATGATGGCTTACTGCCTCTTATTTTGGATTTAGCACATTCCCATGGAATCAAGGTGAGCGAGTCTTGAGAGCACATGCACCTCTTCAGATTTTAAATCTATATTTGTAATGGATTGTTAACAAACCTTACTGAGATTAAAAATAGACAAACCTTTTGTAAGATTTAACTTGTCTGTCTTATGAAGATACAGCAAAACCAGCCTGTAGCAGCTTCTAAAATCAGTGGACACCTAACCTAGACACTTGAGTCCAGCACTGATCAATTTTCAACACAATCCCGCCCTTAAATGGGTGGCCACACTGTCTAGTGCGAACAGTGGAGAGTGATTTTCAGACCCAATTGCATGGTCTGCCCATCCATAGCAGCAGACACAGTCCTTCCACACACTAGTCTGCAGGTCTAACCACAGAGCTATCAAGGTCCCGTTTGCAAGACATCATCTGCCACACAGCTATTTATTTCCCCAGCCACGTCATGAACATGCCAAAGGAGAGTTTTCTGATGAGGTTGATGATGATGAAACCAATGATAATGATGATTCCATCACCACCTATTTTATATCAACAAAGGAAGCCTTGAGAGAAGCTGAGCTCCTGATCGTTCTAGCAGGACACTCAGGAGGCAGCAACCTTCCTTCGGCAGCCATGTCCCCGTGAAGACTGTTTTAAAAGATATGCGCATTTCACAGTTAGGCAAGGGGGACAAATCCCACATTTCTGACTTTTTCTTTCCATGCAGAAACCTTACAGACTGATCTCAGATGGCATTTATTGTTACTGCTGATTGAATGAAGTTGACTATTGCATCATGTTTTCTGTTTTGCTTCTTGGTTTTTTTACATGTACATACTGTATACTGTAGTCTAGTGTTTAGTGTTGGATGATCACCTAAAGGCACATGGTCCTGCAGACCCTCCCTCAGATGAGCAGCCACCTGTCTCAAAGGGACACTTTTAGGTGGTCCCAAGGGTGTCTGCTACAGACAGGTTTTGCTGTACTACATCTGGACATATAGCTAAAAAAAAATGTGTATTTTAAGATTGTTTCTGATGACATCTGAGCTATTGGCTTGAATATATTTGTTTTGGTCAGTTCATGCATTTGGGCATTCATTATTCTTTGATAAAAAAAACAAGAAGTTCCAGGTAGAATACTGTGGCTATATGGTTTTCAATTTCTAGCACACCATCAGGCTTTTTTCAGTGATGAGACTGTCTTAACTTACAGATAACAGTAAAAATATAGGTATCTTCATCCATGTATCTGCAGTGATTTATTTGTGTACTTACACTCAAAAGCTTCTTTGAGCCAGTCAAATACAGTGTGTGACGGAGAACAAAAAGAAATTTGTGTGATGTGCATCAGTAGATAATAACTGGAGCCAGGATAAGTTAATTTTTGCACATCCCTCTTCTTTTCCAGGTTTGTTTTCACATTGAACCATATGAAAACAGAAGTGGCGAAACCTTGAATCACCATATCAGATATATCATTGATACTTATGGCAACCATCCAGGCTTTTACAGGACACAGATAAATGGACAGCATCTGCCAGTTTTTTATATCTATGACTCCTATCAAGTGCCATCGTCAGAATGGGCAACAGTGCTTAAGCCGGGAGCAGCTCTGAGTCTTCGGGGTACTAAATATGATGGAGTCTTCCTAGCTTTATATCTTAGCTCAAACGATGACAAGAATATCTTGAATGGTGGGTTTGATGGTTTTTACACATACTTTGCAGCAAACGGTTTCACTGAAGGCAGTTCATGGCACAAGTGGCAGTCAATAGCCAAGTTTGCAGCACTTAACAATTTACTGTTTGTGCCAAGTGTTGGACCAGGCTATGTGGACACTCGCATCAGGCCCTGGAATGGCCAAACAGAAAGAAAGAGAGAGCATGGAAATTACTTCAAACAAGCCTTTCAGGCTGCCATTGATGCAGGAGTGGAGTATATTTCTATCACGTCATTTAACGAATGGCATGAAGGAACACAGGTGGAGCCAGCAGTGCCTAAGGAAACTGGAAGTTTCAAGTATGAGGACTACCAGCCCAATCAACCAGATTTTTATCTTCAGTTGCTGAAAACGTTGGTAGACCAGTTTTCTTATGGTCAGCAGTAATATCTCTTTTCTGCTTTGTGTCAGCTGATCATTTAAAGCACTATTAAAGCAGAACTTTTAATTATTCTTTGATATCTGCATTATCTCCCTTGAAATGAAATTTCATGAATTGGTTTGGTGGTTCTCATGTTTTATTTACTTAAGACTGATTTTTATGGATTGTTCATTTCAACATCTTGTATCAACTTGTTTCAAGAACACTAATATATGTGAAGTCATACTGGAATTGTTTTGTGTTGTGATATTCTGTAACACCACAGTATTCAATTTATTCACTCCAACCCCACCCCCACACCCCCACACCCTCCTCCCAGTTAAATTGTTTGATAGTGGCGTGCGCATACAGGAGGTTTGATTTTGCAGTTGATCTGTTATGAGTGTTTGCCATTTTAGTTTATATGGACTGTCAGGGTATTTGTCATGTGGAGGTCAACCTGAACACACCAGTTGCACTCTATGAGGTCAGACCAAAGGGGCAAAGAGCATTAGTGCATGTACAGCAGTAGGCAAACCTTGTAATAGAAGTCAGCATGTATCAGACATTTTATCTGCTTTGGTGCTCAGACTGGCAGACGTTTTTTTTTTAAAAAACTCCCACATCCAGAGGGCACATCCATATGCATGCCCAAGATGAGATTTGAACCATGACCCATGATCCTGTAATTCTGGATTTTACATGGCTCAGTGAAGTTGGATGAAAGTGGTCGAAAGAAATTAGTCAAGTTACTTTGCAAAAAAATATAAATTGTTTTAAACTTAAGAGAATGTTCTTTACATATATTTTCACTTAAATCTCAGGGAAGTAAATCGTTCATTAAAATTAGACAAAGTCTTTATGATGTACATGGTTGGATTAATCTTTTTCGATGGCTCTCATCCAGCGTAGTCGAGTCGTTTTAACCCGCATTAGTCTTGATCCACCAGACCAGCAGGATGGCAGTAGTGTATTTGAACTGGCATTTGTCGAGTAGGAGCTAGTTCATGCACTTGCCACCACTTTTTGAACTTTCTATATATTTTTTGCTTCAACAATATTTGCCACGCCTTGCCAAATGACTTGGGTGTACAATATTGAATGGTCAAATTTGCACTTTTTATTTCTGCAAAATCTAATAATTTGGTGAAGCATTACATTTAACAGAGAAAAAATTAAGCATACAACATTCAACATTGCAGTTGAATGTTCCTTTTTTTCGGCCCTCTCTTTGCTACGTGTTTGGGTACGGTAAGCTCCCTTGGGCACATGCGTCTGCATACGGCTATGTTTGAGGGCTGCCAGTACCTTTGTTGGGGTTATCATTCAACATTTCGTTAAGCGTTAAATCTGAGTAAATAACCTCGTGGTCAGCCGGAATTGCGTGGCATGCCTGTCATTCAACACATTAGACCATCCGGTAAAGTATAGTTAAGGTTTTTGTTTGGTTGGTTGTGTTTCTTGTTTTTTTAAATGCCAATGGACTGCCAAAGAAACCAAGGCTGGATTGCGTGAGGATTTCTGACGCGTGTTGCCTAAGGCGAGGTTTCGCGAAACCTCGCGAGGAGAACTCCAGTTAAGTGTTGCCCAGCACCTCTCGCAGGAAAAACCTTGCAAGGACTCGCGAGGAGCCTTTAGGGCATCTTCGCCGGCAAGAGAAAGATGGCTGACAAAACCTATGTAGACCTAAAACCATGACTTTTCGTGGCTGTTTGTGGCTGTTCGGTATTTCGTATACACGGCAGACGAACAGACGATAACAGTAGTTTTCAGTACTGACACAAAACCTTCTATTTAGAACTAAAACCATGACTTTTCGTGGGTATTCGACATATATATTCGTGGCTGTTCGGTATTTCGTGTACACCGCAGACGATAACAGCACTGACATAAAATGTACGTACTCAAGTGTCGATTTATGGCATTTTATGCATCAAATAATTCAGAAAGTGCATTCTGGTGCTTGATATACCTTTAAAACATTTTATTTAGACCTAAAACCACGACTTTTCGTGGCTGTTCGGTATTTCGTATACGCGGCAGACGAGCAGACGATAACAGTACTGACACAAATTTGAAATGTACGTACTCAGGTGTCAATTCTTGCCATTTTATGCAACAAATAATTCAGAAAATGCATTCTGATGTTAAATATACCTTTAAAACCTTTTATTTGGACCTAAAACAATGACGTTTCGTGGCTGCTCGGGGTTTCGTATGACCGCATGCTGGCTCGAAAAACTTCCGCCTCGTGCGCGAGACTCTTGGATGTTGCCTAAAGACGCTCGCTCGCTAGAGATCTCGCAGGCGAAATCTCGCCCTTAGGCAACGCGCGTCTGATTTCTCTCTCTGCCCTTCGAGGTCGTAAGAGCGGTTCACCCAGACGCCCACAGCACAACGACGAAAACAAACTTTAAAAAACTAGATAAATTAAGGAAAATTACATTCACTACAATCATGCTCATCAGACGTGCACGCAAGGAAGCACACACATCACGGCAAGCGCACTTCAAGAGTTCTTTCCCCTGTCGCGGGGCCCATCCTGACAACAGAGTCGCGGCACATGGCAACAACCCTCGACAGCCAGCTCTCGACGGCTAATGGTTAAATGGCAATCAGGGAAGGATGGCCGCACAGTGATGAATTAGCAAACACTTTCGATTCTCGTTTAAAGAGAGTGGTCTTCTGTGGATTTCTCCCATAAAAGGTAAGAGGTTTTGTTTAACGCCTATAAATTTTTGATCGTTTACCGGCGCGTACGTCCTGGTAATTTTTTTCCTTCCCTGTGTTCCTATTTTCTATTAGAGTCTAATGAATTGTGATATATATACCAGGAAAAACGGAAATGTTTTTAGTCAGTTTTCCAGCTAATTTCCTTAAGTAGAGTAATTGCAAGTTGATCGCTATTCAACACATATATAGAGACCATCTAAACGTATTTTGTCTAATGTGAAGGAGGTGCACAGCAATGGCATCGGCAGTGTCTGGCATCGGGCCAGACTCTCACGGCGTGCAGTTCACAGCTCGACCTGCTCTACGAACGAGAGAGAACATCCTCCATCGAACTGCCACTCCACCATCTATTTCAAGCCGCTCAGGTAAGTTTAATTTTTAATACGCATATGCATTCCAAATAATTGCTTTTATAAAGATATCAGTGGAAATGCTCTTTGAGTTTTAACTTTTATCTGAGATGTTAAATATTACATGTGTATTCTGTTAGAGTTACTTAAAAAAGTGGAATGATGGTTCCCATTTCATGCACCCACGGCCCCTTCTCCCCACTTCCACCACAGGACATCATTTACGCTTTAGAGTGGTAAATTCCAACTGACACTGACAGTAAAGTCATTAGCATTTTGGCGATAAATTGTAGACCTGTGTATGGTTTTTTTGCATGTTCTTATAATAAAATCTGATATTTTAGCACTTGACATAATGTACACAATGTATATTTAGCTTAGTTTAAAATCTGTATATCCAGAACTTACATTTGTGATGTATGTCTGCATATATCTTTGTGCACATGTGCTCTCACATCTGCATATAAGCATGCATGCAAATTATTCAGTTGTTTATAATGTGTTACTAAGATGTATAATTTCTCCATAACTATAACTACATTTGTGAGAATGTACATGTGACTGATTTATAGTTAGGGCAAGGAAAAAACCCAAAGATTGTTCCCATTTACTGACAATGTTTAGCAAATTAAGTTTGCTGTGGTTTCAGTTTTTAGCATCAGAATTAAGTGTTTTATCACCATTGTTGTCAGTAAAGTTACTGGCACCAACCATATGTTTTATTGAGGGCAGTCTTGTAATTAAGCACAGCAAGCTTTAAACTGTTGGTTGAACTCATATAGCTTGCTAGTGGGTGTCACCTGGTTGTTTGTTTCGTCACATATTGAAACACTGAATCTATTTAAGATTCACTGCCAATTGAAGGAGGGAACTATGTGCCACAGTCAAATCTTTCAACAATCGAAGTTGAGGCTCTTATAAAAGAGAAAGTCCATGGAAAATATGACACCTTGAAACAGGTTTGTGGCTATTTAAGCTTTGCTTCAAATAACATCTTATGCTTTCATTGCATTCTGCCTTATTCACAGTATTTAGCAGATAGTCATGTCACCAGTAAACATATAAAACACCATAGGACTATGCACATATATCCCTCATAATGCCATGTTCTGGAGTTCTTTAAATGACAGATTTTCCACAAATAGCTATGATATGTGGGTAGCATGTTGCTGCTATTCAGTTTAAAGTGGTTGGTTTCCCTTCATAATCAAAATTGATATAAACTGCATGGATTCACTTGATAAAATCAGTTTAAATGTATCTAGTTAACTGCCATAAAAATTGAAGTTTACAAGCTTTCACTTGAACTATTTTTGTCATTTCTTCACATTTTGTTTCTAGCCAATTTCTGTGACTGGTGTTTAGGTCAGTCAGTACAAAACCCTTTTATTTGTTGTTTTTGTAATGTTTTGCAGGCCTTTCAGATGTATGATGTAGAGCACAATGAAAGTGTTACCAAGGGAGAGTTCAGACGAGTCCTGGAAACATACTGCTGTCCCATGACCTCAGACCAGTTTTATGCCATCGCTAACAAGGTGCCTGAATTGTGTGTGTGTATGTGTGTGCGTGTGTGTGTGTGTGTGCACATATGTCAACATATGAGTGGGTGCACCCTTCCATACAAACAACCATAGAGCATAGATACGATCGGCGACAGCTTGCTGTTTGCATGGCCATGTTGAATCCCAACCATGATAACATTTTTCTTGTTCAGGTGGAGAAATCAAAATCTGGCTCACTGATGTATATGGACTTTCTACACAAGTTTTACAGCTCCGGAAATCCCAGCCACCTTAGACCAGTGAGGTAAGGACGTTCATTCACCTTTACACTACATTACTTTAATAGCAAACCATTATCATACTTTCAGTATCTAAGGTCCACTGGTGGCAAAGACAAAGAAAAACGAAAACTTTGTCTTAATATTTTCCACTGCTTTGTCCCTCAGATCTGGCCCAGCTGCTCCCAGAGAAGGAAACACGGATGTCATTGAAAGACTGCTGAGGGACAAAGTTAGTGTGATTGTTGGTACTTGTAGCTACATTTCATGATGCAACTAGCCCTTTAAACTCCCTCTGTCTTTGTATTCCTCACATCAAGCTTCACACAGAAGCAGCTCGTTCTTACACATGCCTGAATCTTTCCTCCAAACTGTTCTGCTAGATCCTTCTCGCTCTCTATTTTACTGTATATTTTCTGGATGTAGTCTGAAACAGCAATCTATGTTTACACGTTGCATGCTGACAGATCTGAGGTTTGCTTTCTTGGTCCTGAAGTTATAAATTGTTCTGTTACCATATAGATCTGGAGAGTTAAATGTTTAAACTGCGGAAGCCAACTGACAAGCCTGCAATCAGTCTTGATATGAGTCCTGCTTTTTAGATAATGCCAGTCTGTATGGTACTGTCTCCTACAGTATGTGTAGACAATTTAATTCAGTTCACCATATTTATGTATAAATATTGTTATTTATATTGTTCACAGATCAGTCAGAATTTGAAGTCAGTTATTCGTGGCATGCAGCTGTTTGACTACAATATGGATGGTAAAATTCAGCGCCATGAACTTCGCCGTGTTCTGGAGAACTACTGCTTCAAGTTTACAGATGAACAGTTTGATAAGTGAGTCATCTCTTCAGTTGCGTTAAGTGTAGAATTTGGTGACATATATTTTCTTTGGGCCACATGGCATTTCTTCTTGGTTATCATGTATAAAGTTTCCCTGACATTGAGAAAAGACCATTCTTTTTAGCATTTCCGTATCTTCCCTCTCCTTCATCCAAACCCACATCAATTTACTAGTTCATAATAGTTGTATCATCTGATAACACATGCAGCAAAGGGCCGCAGGACCAACATTTTTTTTATTCTTTAATAAAAGAAGAACAGTCATAAGTGCACTATAACATCAGTACTTTTTTATTATTACAGGTTGTGGCTACGATATGACTTTCATCATACTGGCTTAGTAAACTATCGTGACTTCTTGCAGCGTCTTGGGGTTAATGTCAAACTGCAAGGCAAACCACTTCCTAACAATGTTCCAGGAGGTGAGCTACCTGTTACATAAGCATATAATGCCTAGGCCAAGCTTGCACCTGACATATACTAGCAATCAGCTAAAGTCAGCTGTTGACTTATTTGCTTGATGGGAATTTGTGAAGTTCTAATGTTTGGTTCATGGCATTAACTCACTCTATGTGAATTAGCCAGCCAGTCTGACCCCTTGTGGAGTGGAATTGTTTCGTTTCAGTTGATTGTGACTGTCTGGGTGCTAACTGTTGTGCTATCTTAGAGCCATTTTTATTGCAAACTGCACATTAAAAAAGCATGAAATGGAAAATGTTTGTCAGTGTTATATCGGTGATATTTTCAGCACTGAAATGGCCGCTGGTAGTGCTGCAGCAACAGCAGCAAAGTCCAGCCAATCGTTTTGCCAGCACACGTATCAAAGAGCAGAAGAAGCAGGATGAAGCCATGCTGCAGGCCTTGAACTTTGATCAGATTGAAATAGAGTTCCGCAGCAGGGTGAGAATGCACTTATCAACTTTTGTTATTGTTTTGGTTTTACCCATGTAAAAATGTCAACATCATGCCTGAAGAAGTTTTGTACAAGGGGAATTATGGTTCACCTCTGTCCACAGATGCGGGAGAACTACTTGAAGCTGAAAAGGGCTTTCATGGCTTTTGATAAACATCTTGGTGGCTTTGTGTCGATTGAAGATCTGAAAGCCATCCTGTCCAACTTTACTATACCCATGTCTGATCAGCTGTTTGGTCAGCTTATGGCTAGGTTAGTGGGTCATACTGATGTAGCAGTCTTCATTGTTAAAACTACTTAAATAATTGTATAAGTGCTTGAAGCTGTTTGAAAACAATGTATATTTTGTCAGGACATGCTGACATGACAATATATGTGAGAGTCATTCAGTTTTTTAGGTAGGTTTGCATCCTCCACAAAGTTCACTTTTGAAAAACAAAGGATGAAATTCCAATAGGTAACAAGACAAGACTGTGTGTCACTATTATACTGAATTTTTAGTCCTAAAATTTTTTTTTAAAGATTTGGTTTCAGCTAACAATGTTTTCACTTCGTGGCTGTTGGCAGGTGTGGGGTACGAGGTAGTGGGCGTGTGGCATGGGAACTGTTCTTGGAAAAATTTCAGAGCCCAGTGTCTAGTGGCAATGGCCAGACATTGCCTATACAACCAAATCACAAGTGGGTTGAATGTCCCTGTGCTTTTTGTTCTACTTTTGCTTATCAGACATGCTTGGCAGCATGTGCATGCACATATATTCATGGTTACCTCCATGCACCTAACGACGCAGGCACTTCACTGCTTCATTTCTTAAGATAATCTACTTGCTGTACTGGTTCTACAACAGCTGTCTTGCTAAGATGTGAATTCATAGTAGTTGGTACTATGACCTTTGACCGCATCACTAAACCTTCCTGTAGAATAAATCAGCTAGTGCCTTAATTTATATGATGTACATATCATTATTATACATATATTTATCTGCTTTTTAACTGTTGAGTATTAACTTTGCTATTCGATTATAAAACCAAGATAATAAATTAGATGCATGTCTTTGGTTAACTTTGCAATTTTTGGTAAGATTTTTTTAAAATTTCAAATTAAAAAACTATAAATTTGTAGGTTCAATCCAATCATGGAGACACAGGAACCAGTCAACTGGGAAGCTATGTGGAAACACCTTAATCAGCATGTACAGAATGGATATTCCTCCCTCAAAAATGCATTTCTGCAGATTGACAAAGTAAATTCATGTTTTGGTTCAGATGTGTGATTTCCTTGTGTATGTGTGTATGTATGCAAGGCCATGCATAAGTTTATGTATGGTGTGTATGTGTGTGTGCATGTGTTCATGTGTGGATGCATGCTCATCACTATTTGGCACCACTAGTTTGATTGCCCTGTGACTGTTCAGTTTTGTTTTCTTATGGAATTTACACATCCTCTAGGTGTTAATTACAAATAGTTTTTCCTGATTAATGTTTATACAGAATTGAGAATCAAGAAAAAGATCTCCATGTAAACATTCTTTTTTAATGGGTGAAGTTATTATCATGCAGATGATGTCATCTTTCTTTCGGTTCTGATGTCATTGAAGTAATGAGAAAGCAGCCACCTAATCACTATATTGTGAAACAGTGTACAGCTTTCCTAACATGTTGGATTATTTTTATTAGAGAATGCAGAAATAACAGCATACTCTAGCACAATATGACTGCAGTTTTCATGTGCTATGCTAACAGCTAATTTTTAAAAAATCTTGCCAGCTTTTTGATCTACTTGGCTGTGTTGCACGAGGGTTGTTATCTTGTTTGTCATACTGTGTGTATAGTGCTTGTGCAGTTTTTGAAATTTAGGGGGGCATTCATGCAGGTATGCAAATTTTGTTCAAAGTCTTGCCATCTTCTTCTTGAATACTCTGCAGAATCGAGATGGGAAGGTGACACGTAAGGATTTCCGACAAATTGTGGAGCGGTTTACATTTTGCCTGGAGGATGCACAGTTCAAAGAGTTGATGAGCCGGCTTGGAGTGCAGAACAACAGTCGTGTGTCATACCATGACTTCCTGCAGTTGTTTGAGCAGAAGGAGTCTCTCAAGGTTAACTTTTGCTTTACAGTTATATGCATTGGCTATGTGGAATTGTACTGAAAAAATTACATAACTGCACACCGGAATTGTTGCTGTTTATCAAAACCAGTAGAAAACCATCAACGAAAGTCCTTTTCATTCTCTGCTCATTCTTTAGAATTGAGTATAGTTGTGACGAGAGACAGAGGAATTATTTGATGTATTCTAAGATTAGCAATGCTTGTATGCTGGGGTGTGTGTGCATGCATGCGCATATGAGGGAGAAGGAGAGAGAGATGTTTCATTGCTTATTTCTCTATTGTCTCTTTCTTTCTGCTGTTTTTGATACCAGGAAGGACACAAATGGCTAAAATCTGTGCACAAGTTTAACAACAAGTCCAAACCCATTGTACTTGCAGATGAAACAGTATGTATTATTTTTCTATTTCTCAAATACATCCTTCTGTCATCTGAATGTGAAAGATGGATGGATAGAGAGACTGAAAGGTTTGTGGATATCTGGCCTTGTGTCTGCTGATGGCAGTAAGATGTCACACTTTTGCAGATTGAAGATCTGCTGCAGGAAAAGATCACTCTGTACTGGAAGCCAGTTGCAGATCATCTTGCCTATTATGACTACATAGGCTCAGGCTATGTTTCTGCCAAGCAGCTCAAGCGCATCATTGATCGACAGGTGTTTCCCATTTCAGACAACCATTTTGCAAAGTGAGTGCACTTCGTACAATCCCAAAAAATTTATAATATTTAAGAATAGGATTCAGTAACAATTAAATCAAATAATTCATTGTGAATTGTCATTGAATGGACATTTTCTTTTCAGTATGGCTTCAAACAGAAAAGAATATAACAATCCTCAAACACCTCACCACATCTCAGTAAAAATTTACATATAAAGCACTAATACTGACTTTAAACATATGTTCTACAAACTAATAAAACTTAGCTCAGATGCTAAATAGGACATTACCAATGAACTGCAAGAGTTCTCCCTTGTTGCTGAAAAGTGTTGTCCCTCTCTGTGGTGCACCATTGGTTTTAGACTTCTTGAGAGATGTGAAGACCAGCAAGATGGAAAAGTAAACTACATGGAGTTTCTGTCCAAGCTAAATGTGGATGCTCGACCTGGTGACATGGTTGGCCTGAGCTCTCAAATACTGGAAGCTAGTAATCATGCAGCATTATGTCGGCACAATGATCAAGCCATCAGGTAAGGCTGAGGCTGCTTGCATGTTGCTTCTATCATAAACAGCATAAACAGGTTGATTCTGGTTGTCATAAAAACCAGTTTATTGTGGTTATTTTAAAACAAATGGCTGTGGACGGCGATGGTGATATTTTTTTTTTGTCTTTGTAGAAAGTATTTAGCTATTTTGCCATGGATTTAGGATGATCCTTTTATCGATCCTCACACTGTGACACCTGAAAGTGAGGAATTGCATGTACAGACCAGTTACAAAAGTCCTGGCAGGTTTCATGAGTGTTTATATATTCTCTTCTGATCGCATGAGCAGTTCTAAGATACATTCATGCAGAGTATTTTATGTACATATTTATGCGTGAAGAGATCCAAGCAGCCATGCAACCTGCTCCTGAAACATTTTAAACCTCTGCAACCTGTATTAAAAGACTAGCTGTTAGACTGAAGGCTTTTTTCCAACTTTTTACAGACAAAGTCTGATAGATCAGAGTACAGCCAATCGTGCTGGCATGATGACAGCTGATGAGGTCATCATCCGGTTTAAGGATAAAGTAGCACAGTTGACAACGGAGATTCGCAAGGCTTTTCTGGGTTTGGACAAGAGCAGTAAAGGCAGGATAACCAAACGCCAGTTTAGGGAGGTGAGCTTCAGCTAAGAACAGCTTATGTCTGGCAATGCTTACCAGAGTTTGGTGTGAGATTTTGCTTAACAAAATAAAAGTATCTGATTGAATATGGATGCACAAGCATGACAGCATTCCTATTGCTTCAGATTTTAGCTGGCCTTGGGATACTGATGGTAGATGAGCAATTTGAAGAGCTGATGTCTCGGCTGCATCTCCACAATGGACACATGCATTACCTAGACTTTGTTCTCAACTTTGGGGACCCACGATCCCCTGGCGAAACTCCCATCATCCGTAAGGGCAATCACAGCGTCAACCCCATCCGAGGTGATCAGTTTGGCATGACAGCTGATGAAGTTAAAGTAAAGCTGAAGGCCAAGTTGCGAGAGAACTTTACTGTGAGTTTGCTAAAGGAATGCTTTAAAAGATCTTTAGAGATCCTTAAGGAACAAGATCAGTTAAATATAGATGAAAGTGCAGCTTAGTTACTGTTAACAGAGATAAAAGTTCAAAGAATTTTTCAAGTTAAAATAATATAATAAATGCTCTTATTCTTTATAGAACTGCCAAAGCAAATTTTAATACCAGAAAAGCTGATTTAATGATTTTTTTAAATTTATGAATATTTATTGTAATCTAAAGGATCTTTTGTCAAGTCTAGAAATGGATAGCTTAGAAATTTATAAAAAGCGTATTGTACAAGAGTAAATTGCCTGCTGTATTTACTGTGCATTGTTTTCTTGCATCCTCTGTGTACAATCTGTTTTGTGTCACCAGACACTGCGTGGTGCCTTTTACAAGTTCGATGACAATCATGGTGGATCTCTCACAAAGAGAGATTTCAGGAGAATGCTGGATTCTTTCATGTTCTTCTTGTCAGATGAAGAATATGAGAAACTGTGCAATAGTATGGGCATTACAAGAGACACACGAATTTCATATCAAGATTTTCTGGATCGCTTTGAAGTGAGAGACACTGCAGAGGGGCACAAGTGGCTCAGCTCTGTCCACAGGTTGGTGTTCTTGTTTGTGCAGAGCTGTATCTGGATAATTCCCCTTAGTTTCACTCTCTGAAGAGTGAGGGGGCGGGATAGACTGGGATGTGGAATAGGGAAGAGAGATCACCTAAGAACAATGATTGGGGCAAATTGTTAAAACTTTGACTTTAAAGCTGCTCTTGGTTCTCAATCAGTAAAATGAACTGTTTTCCATCATGCATACCATCTGCTGGCTGGAATATTATGGCCTTTTCCTTTAACAGGTTTAATGACACATTTCCACCCAAACCTCTCACAGCAGAAGAAGCACATGAAGTTTTGAAAGCAAAAGCCTACCGCCAGTGGAGCGATTTGGCAAAGGCATGCTTTATTTGTGTTATTTTATAGATATGAATTAGTTTTTTAAGCATCAGCAACAGCTATCCATTAAAAAAAAAGAAGACTTGCCCTGTCTCTTTGTCTTTACTGTTGTCAAATGGAAGCAAGAAATTAAGGACCTATTAAAAAATTTATTATAACACAATCTGTAGAAATATGATATTATGTTGCTCTGTGTTTTAGGTTTTTTCATTTCTCTTTAGCATTTTTCTGCATTAGAATAATACAATTACAAGCATTCATAAAAAAACTGGGACTAATATGGCAGGAAAAGAAGTTATGGAATTTTTTTGTACAATTCATGCTCCTGCCTTTTTTATTTTTAAAGAACAGATGGCCTTTAGAGTAAAGCCAAACATGATATGCTTCTTTGTGTTGATCTGCCATGGAAATGGACATGCTACTTGAATAGACAGAGGACTTAGCTGACCCTTCAGTCCTTTTGACAGATTAATCTTTACCCATAATTTCCTTTAGGCTTTCTGCAAGATTGACAGCAAGGGAATGGGCATTATTTCCAAGAGGGGATTACGAGACCTGATGTACAAGTTTATCATGCCAATGAATGATGATGAATTCAAACGACTGTGGGCCAGGTAAACTAGATGATTGAGAGCATGCATGGCTTCTGCTGTTGGTTGTGCTTTTGGCATTTTTATTTTTATTATATTCTTAGTTTGGTTTTCTAACCTTGAAATTTCTCCACTGTCATACACTTTAACTGTAAAACCCAAGATCTGAATAGTTGGAATATAAGGATTGTTAGTCTTCTCCACTCGCTGGGGATGATTGCAAGTGAAGATGATTTAAAAAGTGCAGTAATGTAGATAAGCCCCCCTTGTGCAGTTTCATTTGCAACATGTCACTTTCAAGGTCTATCTTAATAACACCATTTTAATATGCAGGTATGATCAAGATGGCAAAGGCTTCATCTCACATGGTGACTTCCTGCATCACCTTGGAGCCCCAGAATATGCACCTGGAGACCAGTATGGGCCAAGCCAGCGCATCATTGAAGGCAGTCACAACTTCCTGCAGCTGCACACCGATCTGCAGCAGATGCGACAGGAAGACATCACCCAGAACCAAGCCACTCTCGCTTCACACATGTCGGCTACAGATGTCCTAAGACAGCTACGGTATACAGACTTTAAAATTGCAGCTGTTACTTCAAATACTTCTGGACTTATTTGTTAATGGGAAATTCTCTGTGATCCATAATGCTTATTATTTTATCATGTTATTTTTGTCATTTCTTGATGCCACACACTAAACAAAAACCCACATCAGCATCAATAATTTCATATTTGTGTTGCATTATCACATTTATCATTATCGTTTGTTTTAATTTTTTCTCATAATTAAATATCCTGGATATTAACCCTTGTAATAGAATGGTTCTAGAGATACTGTCTCACCAAAAGCAAGGAGCTTTTAATCTATAGTACTCGTGATTTCTTCAGAGACAAGGTGCGCGACAATTACTCGGGCTTGTACAAGGCATTCTGCAAATATGACACAAAAAACTGTGGGTCCTTATCAGTGGCAGATATCCAGAAAGTTCTGCTGGAGCAAAATTTCTACCTCACCGATGATGAGTTCTTCCTGCTGCTTGACAAGTATGTTTATTGTTTACTCACAACATTTTAAACCAGGCTATACTTTACCACTGCAAGACACTTGTGATGAATTATGGCAGCCACCCCAGCCCAGTCCCATGCACCTATGCATGCATACCAGTTTGTCCAGATGGTCTTTTACAAGGCCATGCCTGTCGCCTGTCAAGCTGTTTGCGTGTACTATGGCCAAAGATCACTACCATTACAAAGGAGGCGCTTCCAGTAAGTAAGTCTAAATGAAATGAGCACTTTCCCTATTTAAATGCACAATATTATAAACATAAATTCATAGAATTTCTAGAATCTTATTGTACCTTGTATCTTTTGCAGAATTGGGATGCGGACACAAAAGTCTCGCCTAAACTATAAAGACTTCTTGCATGCATTTGAAGAAGGCCGCAAATCTAGCTATGGGCACAGGCCTCGAGAGGTCAGAATTGAGCAGTATGCAGAATTGTCTCCTGAGGAAGCAGAAAAAAGGCTTCGTGTGAAGATCGACCAAAACATAGATGACATCAGTCGGGTTAGTATGGCCTGCAGCCACTATTAAATGTCCATTGTGACTTAAAAAAATACAAATGTATTATATAGATTATTGTACTGATAACATTAAACTAGATACAAACATTATTCTTAACATACCAATAATTCCATGCATCTGATCCTGGTAAGTTCTGCTTATTGGGCTGTTTAACATCAAGAACAGATCTTTGAAATTGGAAAACTTGTTTAATTCATCTGGAATACATGGTGGAGGGTAAGCCTGAGAGAGAGTGACTTGAGTTTCTTTGAACATAAAGCTGTATTCATCCTAGACCCTGGCAGCAATAGACAAGAACCAGTCTGGAAAAGTCAAGGTAGAAGAGCTTCGGAGAGTCCTTGACCTCTTCTGCTTCAAGATGACAAGCGACCAGTGGCGTCACATCAAGGCTGGTCTGAACCCTGACCCAGAAAATTATGTGGACTACTCCGTCTTTCTTGACAAATTAGCGGTCTCAGAGGTAAAAGGTCAAAGATCATCCACCTAGAATAGAATAACTCTGAATGGATGGCAGAGGCTGGGCATGATCAAACTTGCTTAAAATTACTGATCTGCAGTGGTAGCAATGCTGAGAAAAATGCAACCAGATTATACTGTATTTTCTCACATCATTTGGTAAACACAAAAAAATAAAGACTGATGACTGAGCTTTAAGTTTTACCATATACTATTATAGTGAGTTTTTTAAAAAAAACTGTTCACTAGGCAAAGTCAGACTTAGGTAATAGCTATTATTGCAGTCATAGCTTTTTATTTTAAGAAAGAAAATTTTATTATTCATGCATCGCCCTTTCTTTCCTTCCAGTATGCTCGGTATGAAAGGACAGTACAAGGCTTGCAAGATTTTCTCCCACCTCCACCAGTCCTCCAGAGTACAGATGAAGTGATGGAACAAATTCATGAAGCAGTGCAAGCTCACTTCCACAACATTTACCAGGACTTTAAAGAGGCAGACTATGCTGCTATTGGTTCAGTCACCCGGGAAGAATTCCATCAAGTGCTTAACAAGCATGTTATGCGGCTTAGTGACGAACAGGTGAGCTTCTGAAGACAGGATGAACATTGAGGATGTTAATATTTCTGTGCTACTCCATTTCAGGCCAGGATGTTAAGTGTTCCAGGAAGTAGGATCAAACAAACACACACAAAAATCACCCAAACCCTGTTTAAACTTGTCTGGCATTTTTAAAATTGTTCTTTCATATTTGCAAATGTATTATACTTTTTCCCTCCTTTCTTAAATTATTCAGTTAGCAAGTCATTTTCTTGTTGATTTCTTTTTAAAAAAGGAAATGGTTCAAAGTATGGTCATAGATTTATTAATAATGCAAACACTTATCGCCACAGTTTGAAAGAATCTGGGATGCAGCCCCTGTGAACGACTTTGGTAACCTCCAGTATCACAACTTTTTAGCAAAATATGCTACTGAGGAACAGGCAGCTAGCTTGAAAACTGTGTCAGACAACCCAAAGCAAATTCGACCCTACTCTTCATTATCTCAGCGTCCACAATCCAGAGTAAGTAATTACTGAGAACTTATAAGCACTTGAACTGACCATAGAGCTCCAGGTGGCAAAGGGACGTAACTCAGCATGTTTAAAACTTGCAGAAGTTATTAACTCTTTAACTTAGGAGTGGAGGGTAGGGCTTTTTCCTGGATGGGGAATCTACACAGAAAAACAAATATTGACATCTCCCTGGTCTTCAACACCTCCAGACTCCAGCTGCATGCTGACCACAATGTGATTGGGGTGGGGGGGGGGGGAGTGCATGGAGGTGCATGAAGGACTCGTGTGAGTAAATACAAATCCATGTGCTATGACTGGTGACAGTTAATTCTTTTTAAACCATCCCCAGCTCAACTACAGGGTTTGGTCATATGGGCACTCATGCCTCTTTTCCACCAGTGCAGTCATAAAATACATGAGACGAATGGCCTTTATGACTTCTTCTATGAACAGAGTTGACACATATGCCTATGCAGCCTAGCACAGGGTTGGTTTCCATATGCATTCATATCGCCTATCCATACATACAAGTGTACATAAAATACACAGAGAGAAAGGGCCTTATGACTGCTCCTGAAACTAGAAGGGAAGATATGAACTCTTATGCAACATAACCGAGATTCTTACATAGTCTAAAACTAAAACCTTATGCTTTCAGATGAGCCTGCCACGCCCAGCTTCACAAATGTCAAGGCCAGGATCCCGGAGCATGTCACGTTGCTCAACACCAATGGTAAATGCTGAGCCTGCTGAACTGCTGCTGAAGGATGTGATATTCCGTAACTGGAAGGACATGCAGCATCGGTGTCGGAACCTGGATACGGATAACACTGGCACAATTACTGTGTCACAATTTAGTGGTGAGTTCTAAGATGTACATCTCTGGAAATGATGTGCACAATGAAATAAAAGCCCTTTGCTGCAACATTTTTACTAACTTGACATGCTCTCCAACTTCTTCTACCCCCCACCCCACCCAAATATTTGTTGGTTGGTTTTTGGGGTGGCATAAAATGTCAGTTTCTTAAGCTATATAAGGGTGGGGATATAGGGGGATGGGGGCCTATAAACTATTGCTAATACATATTGAACCATCCTGCAAACTGACAGCTGTGGTAAGACGGTCAGTATGGAGAGCCAATTTAATGTTTGGGGAAGGCCAAATGGAGACTGCAAAACCATGTAACAACAGGGTACACTCCTTCACCAGTACTGCTCTCGACCCTGCAACCTTCGATGTGCAAGTTCAGTGATGTACTAAATAACTAGTTTACCAGGCCCCAAAATGCAAAGGATCTGTAACTAGAGATAACACAGATTCTCTTCGAGCTTGTCAACTTGAACATCCATCTGTACACTGCCTCAAATTTATATCGCGAGTCAGAAATCTGCTAAAAACATAATTTAATTTGGTGCATAAAAAGTAGATTTACTAAATAAAAAGTAGATTTACAGAATGTGCGAATGTTTGAAATTAGGAGTCAAGAGGATCTAATCATGCAATCCCCAACAAAAATTCATTAATGGATGCAATTTGAAACAATAACAACAAAGTGAAAAAGCTGCTTTCTGTCACAGACCTTCTTGACTGGTATGGCCTGCAGCTGAAGCCAGAGGATTTTGACAGCATTGTGACTAAGTATGACTTGAAAGAAAATGGCCGATTCTGCTACGGTGAATTTATTCGACATTTCATGCTGCATATGAGACCCAAGGAGGGCACTACTGCTGGAAAGAAGAAACTGATGCCTCTAACCATTCCAGTAAGTGCCTATTTATATTTATGGCATTTCTACTCACAACAGGAATTGTTTGCCAAGTTGTGAAACATTTCTTGCATAACCTGGATAAATGACAAAGTAAAAAATTATAATTATAAAAATATTCATTTAGATTGCATTAATACTAAGGATTTTTTATTTAGCTTACAGATTAGATCGAGTAAGTCTTAAGAGTCAGTATACTGTTTGTTTTCAGACCCAGATAAAAGAGGAGCAAATTGAAGAACAAGACCTCATGACTCGAGTGCAAGAATGTGTTTCACAAAACTGGAAAGAGATGCGACGTGAATTTAAGACAGCTGACTGCAGTGGAACAGGTGTCCTCTCAGAACTCGAATTTCGCAGAATTCTGAGGCAGTACAGCATCAACCTTTCTGAAGATGAGTTTGATCAGCTTATCAGCAGATATGATTTGAGGGCCAACGGCCAGATTGCCTATAACAATTTCATCAAAATCTTCATCTCCTGATTTCAAAGACTTCATTTCATAAGTGCTTCAAATTATACAGTATTACTAAAAAACAAATGTATTACAGTATTCAAACAATTTTTGCAATGGTCTATGCACAGTCTTTTAAAGTAACTTTTTTGAAGCTATTTGCACATGCATTGAATTTGTTTCTGGACTGTCAGTTTGAATCTCATCTTAAAATAGATTTGCATGTTTAAATTTGTTGCCTCTTATTCTGGTGAGCATTCTGTATTCCAGGCCTTGCTTGCCTGAGTGTTCTTCTGAAATGTACAAGCCCCACTCAGTAAAATTTGAGACCTTCAAGATTTGAAAGCCTTTCAAAAACAAAATATACAAAATATCTTCACCTGAGGTTTGTTTACGAGGTGAATACAGTGTATAAGCCCTCAAAAATATTAAACCTTTTATGTCTACAATTTTAAGTGCACACCCCAGGACTGCAGAAGCATCTTCCCCCCTCCCCCCCCCACAACACCACCACCAAGAAAAAGCCATATCTAAATTTGGTTTTTACTTAGAGATTGCATGATCGTATTACATCCTTTCTTCTCCTGTTGTGCCTTTTCTGACATTGTCAACAAAGGCTGTTTAAGTTGGATGTAGATTTTAGTTTTTTTAATACCTGTGTAAGATAATTTTGAGTTTGGACATGAAATTTTTGAATGCAAGATGGGCGAGTAACAGTGGCTGCTGCATAGTGTGTGACCTACAAGAAACATTTATCAGTTTGCTAAAGTTTATGCACTTAGAATAGCAATGCCTTTATAAAAACATTTATTGACACACAAAAATAAACTGCCATCTATAGCCATGGCCAAAAAAGTCTTTAGTCATTTACTGTTTCTAAGTAAACCAGTCCTGAAAAGTCACTTCTCTTTGGGCTTGTCCATTACTGCAGCATGCTGTTACAAATGTCTCAACAACTGCTCTCACCTTGTCTAACTTGCTTCAGGATCTATACAACCTTGTGTAGTCTCTGTCTTAAAACCCCCTCTAGTATTCCTCACACTAAGGTCCACGATATTTTTCTGTCTTTGGTCCACCGACCTGGAATAGCCTGCCTTTCTTTCATTGGCAAGCAGGATCTCTGAAACCAATCTTTTTCTCTCTCCCATGACACATTTCATCCGGCCCTGTTAGCACATACTTGTGGCTAGCTTACATGTACCTGTGTTTGCATGCGAGTCTGCGCTTGTGTGCACCTTGTATTAGCTATAAATACTATTAAAGTATTATTATCACTTCAAATGCACACATACATGAACTTGCCTATCCACTCCCTCCACTCTGTCCAGCATGCTTGAAATGTATGCAAAGACACCAGTAGACCCTATTGTTCAATTTAATTACCAACAAATATTTCATTACAATGTTCATACATTAACAGCAATGACAAAAAATGGAACATCTTTTAGAATAAACATCTTCACAAGTATCCCAATACAATCAAACATCTTTGCAGATCAGGCACAAATGGCTTAACACAATGTGTTTTCACTAAGCTCCCCACCACCCAAAAATTCCTTCAGTTTTGCTGTCCTTAATTTTTAGTTACTGTAAGTCCTAAAACATTACACCCTTTTGTCAAAGTAATACCACATGTAGAATTCCACTCACAATCACACCATACAACCACAAGCTAGAGATCAAAGGAAGTTACTTTGAAAACAAAACATCTTTGTCCCACTTTCACATGCAATATTTCTTCTGTGCTGTATTCACTATTAACTCTAACTCAAGAAACTGAACATGAATTGGCTTATATTTCTTCAACACCTTAACAGTTTCAGTTCTAATGCTGAAGTGCTTTTACTGTTTCACCAACACTTGCCCACCTGGTGACTGATGTTTTTTCACCAACACTTGCCCACCTGGTGACTGATGTTTTTTCACCAACACTTGCCCACCTGGTGTATGCATCCCTGAAATCAATGCCAAACTAGTGGCATCTGCTGAAGACTTGATCATCCACTGCAGATGTGCTGGCTGATTCTCATCCTGCAGTGACAGGCTATGTTCAAAGTCCTGACTTCAGAGTCCAATATGGGACTGGTCTTCTCTTAACAGTCGTAGTGAAGAAAAGAGAGCAAGTGCCCCAATCCCCACGTTCTGTAGACCAGTGCTCTGCCTTGTCTCTCATCTTCCTGTTTACAGCGTTTGTATTTTGGACTGTTATCTCAGGATTTACCGGTTCTGTGGATGAGACCCTTGAGAGTTTGCACTAAAATGCAAATAAACCTACATGAACTGAAAAAGCACTGTGGACAAAATGAAAACATCCACTGTCTATAGCTTCTAAGCTTCCAAACGGAGGAGGCAGCGAAGTGGTAGAGTGGGGGATAACACAGTTTCTGTTTCTTAGTTGCAGTACATGACAATTCCATTCCCATTTTCCATTTTTGGGTTCGTTGTTTTCTTTAGTAGTGAGATAAAAAAAGCGCATTCCACTGTAAAAAAAAGTCACGTTTTAGACAGCCTAAGACTTTGCTTAAGTTGGAATTAAGCACCAAGAAATAACCTTCAATGTACTGTTTTCTTTTCCTCCAACATCTGCAATTTCCTCGATGTTCTAGTATGAGAGCTGTTCCACCATGCAACAGCCAGTTCCATGTTAATGGTGCACACCTCATCAGCACTTCTTCAAAGTCTTCCGAATGAGAGCCATTCTCTGATTTCAAAAGAAAAAGTCAAAGGTGACAATGCACAACAAGAATTACCAGATGCAAATAAACTATTTACACAGTGCTTCTCCCTTTATTCATAAGGGGGAAAAAACCATTAAAGCACATCAAGTGTCCAGCATCAAATGTTTTGCTATGCTATACATACATCTACACCTATTCACCTTTAACCCTCCCCTGATCTTTAGAAAAAGAAAAAGGTGATGTTCCACAGAAAAGCAAAAAGGAAAAAAAACTACAGACCTGTTTATGTGCTTCAGTAACTGCTGCCTTCTTGTAAGGTCGAAGTTCTTCTGAACCAAACCCAGGTACCCACATATTCCAGTTCCGTTCTGGAAGCACAACATATCTTGTAGCTAAAGTAACCACTGAAAGACGTGGTAACAGTCTAGTTGCCCTAGCTTAAGGGTGGGCAATACAAGACTGGCATTGGATTAACACAGTACACTGGTGATGGCATTGCAAACGTATCAGTTCAATGGTGGACATTCAGTAAAAGATAATTCCTGTGTGTGTGAATTTTGCCTTGTTTTGTTTTTTTGGGGGGAGATTGAAGTACACATTTACATACATAATTCTAATGGATGAGTACTTTGTGAATTAAATTTTTATTTGGATGCCAATGAGGTGCTTTGTGACCTCAGTGAAGCAGAATACTCACAAAGGAAATGATAAGGGAACCATAAATTAGGTAATTTTTTAACAGTAAAATTAGCTTCTTCAACACTTACCAAATGCCACGAATAACATGAGTTATTACCACTACCATTATGTACTACCCACCTGAGTACAGGGCAAATATCTCCCCCTAGCAGAGCATCTGCTAGAACAAAAATTGGTATGGAATGATCTCTTGTCAGTAAACAAAAACTGGTATGCAGTGATCTATTGTCCATGAACGATTCATTGGGGCAAACAGAGTGCGGTTCACAGCATTGTGAATAAAAACATGTCTGTCCACTGGTGCACTTCATGGAAATTGCAGGAAGTGATTCAAACAGTGACCTACATTATCAGAAAAGAAATCCCGAGCAGAGTACTGTCTTTTGTCTCCATGCTGATGCAGCCGAGCATGACCTATGACCCGAGTGAAGGAATTGGCAATGCGATCTAGTACTATTCTGAAAAGAATGAGAGATGTCTAGATGTGACAGGCGCATAGGTAGCGAATGACTGCCGAGTTCAGATCACACAGCTTATTGCTTATCACACTAGTGGAGAAAGGGGAGATTAGTGCCCAATGGAAAAGTAATTTCTCTGTAGCAGATGGGTTGCTAGGGGAGATAATTGCACTGGTGCTGGTGGGTAAGATTTCATGTACTTCATGGCATCGGGTAATGGTGCAGAAGAACGTCGAATGTGATTATGAATATGAAGGTGTATTATAACAAAATGAGAATTCTGAAAGAGATTTGTTATTTGGGACTACAGTACTGAATGGATACTAAACTTTCCGGAAAAAAAGTGAGTTAAAAAAGGTTTTTCACCAACTGCAATAAAAATCGGGACCATGGATTCAGCTTTCATCTCTGGTAGCTGTTTATTTCTTCTACTCACAGCATAAATGCCACAGATTTTTTTGTTGACTCAGGAAAAAATCATTAAGGAATTGCAGCAGCTCAAAAAAAATTATGCAGATGTAACTATGTGTGGTCAAACAAACCATCAAAGTTACCTATTGCTTTGGCAAGCAATGAAGAATAATGGGATTCAAACTGAATTCCAATAAATGCACTGAATAACCTGGGAGGAGGCTGTGCACCTACCTAGGTACAGCTGGACATCCTTTACTTCCAAAGTATTGGATTTTCTGTGTTTTGCAAGCTGGCATGCCGATGTTACTACATTTTCAATGAAGTCATCTGCTATCTGAAGCAACACCTGTTGATGCACAGTAAAAAGATATTTGCCTGCCAAACTATGCAAAAATACACCAGACACCAACTTAATCATCAGACAAAAACTGCAAGTTTTGCAAGCTCTTTCTATGTTTAAATCACTCTTTACTCCCCTCAAAGCCACCCTCTTTGTGAGCGCTCTCTCACACCACCCACCCCTTCCCACACACAAGCATACAGCATGTCTATGTAGTATGTTTTCAGTAAAGTCATCTAGTGTCCGAAGCAACACCTGTTATGTACAGTTTAAAACATATCTGCTTCCCAAACTATGTAAAAAAAATCCCCAGACACCAACTTTTGTTATTACATGTATCAGACAAAAAACTGCAAGCTCTCGCCATCTCTAAATCGCTCTTTCCCATCTCCCTCTACCTCTTAGTCTTAGTGACCACTCTCTCTCTCTCTCTCTGACCATCCCTCCCCACACACATGCATGAAAGCTATCAGCACTATTCGAAGTTAATCGGACTATACCTCCTCCACGTCTTCGTCCATCTGTTCTAAAGGGTCTATTTCCTTCACAAGTTCGTGTAACCTTCGCTTATCCAGAACACTTGTTCCTGAAGCCCCTCCACCACTATGAGAGGGTAGAGCCGACACCCGGGCATTGGTTGTACCTTGCGCCGCATTCATTAGTCCTTCACTGTTACCGCCTGTGTCGCCTTGGGACGCTTTGCTCATGGTTTTTACACGTTACAGGAGACTTCTGAAACTGTACTTTTCCGCCCTAGTACCACTACTGACTACTGTACTAGATCTAGTTTTTGTTGTTCCATCACTCAATCACTGGCAGTAGCACTGCAGTCAATGACTGGCATAACTAACGACGGCTCGCGAAGTCCCGAACTATAATCAAATATAAAACTAATGCCTTAAAAATAACTATACGAAGAATACAGTACTCTTCCTGATGGAAAATATCTTAATAAAGGAATACAAGAAAACATTCACACACGCTGTTTCAACCGCCGCATCAATTTAGTGTCCGACATTATCCCAACAAGAAGTCGTGATTACGACAACCAAAAACATTTTGTAACTCTAGACATTAGAAGTATTACTACAAAACTTATTTTCGGAAGGCATTGTTTCAAAAAAAAGTTTGGTCTTTTCTGTTTTCAGTACAAAAAAGACAAGTTACACAGCTTGCAGTTTGTCGTTAACCTTAATAATATCAGTTTACGTTTTGTTCTCATAAACGACGGAGGCGATAGAGAAAGATTCAGATTGCAACAGAAAATGTCTGGAATTAACTACAGCAAATGGGATCACATCGAGGTAACATAAACGTAAAAGTACACTGCATTTCATGTTGTAGTCATTCAACTGAAAGTTATAGGAGAAAAAATAAGTGAAGGAAGTTACAACGACACATTTCCGAAACTTCGAGAAGCGGACGCTTATTAATTTCACTAGGACCAGACTAGTATTTACTATTTCGTATTTGTCGTGTAACTCATGTCTGTTGACGGAGGTTGCGAAACGCAGTGCATGGTGCTTAGCCTCTTAAATCATTCATTATAATTAATAATAGTCACAGTACCAACATTTGGTCAATGGTCATTTTACAAAAAGAAAAAAGGTTATTAGTTTTACTTTATCAGTTTATTATGCCTTCAGCCTTGTGTTGATCACCCTTGGCGTTTTGCAGCCGTGTTACACAGAGATGTTTCTGCCTTTTGATAGAGCGCGTGTAACTATATTGCTCATTACTCAGATTAGGCCCAAATGATGAGTAAACTTGATACATGACTATTTCTGATCTTTTTCTGTCTCCCCAACTCCCTTCATTTCTCTCTCTTCCCCCAATCCAGGCAATCTTTGAAGCTAAAAATAAAATTCACTTGAAAAGTGTTAATAGATATTACTTAGGATCAGTGCTATGAAAATCCTTTTAATCTGGTAATATATAAGAAAAGTATGTTACTTAGAAGTTACATGGGTAAGGTGTGTAATCATTGTGTAATGTTCTTCCAGTTTTGCTTCTTTGATGTTTTATGCTCATTCAGCAATTAAGGTATGTCAATGTAAACACTGACAGAAAACTCGGTAAACTCTGTAAGCAGATTCCCACATACAGAAGATATATGTTCTGGAACCAAGAGTTAAACCCTAGTACAAGTCTTTCTTTCTAGGAAACTCTAACTGTTGTGCCATTTTTTTTATCTGTAATGTCCCCCTCCACACACACACACACACATCATGCATGTGAAATAACATTCATGAATCTGGGTGCATCAGAGAAAATGTCCGCAGAACAGAAAAGTCTTTGTATAATGAAGTAGCTCTGGTGTAATATGCCAGTATCAAGCCTGATTCTGAACATTTTCTAGATTTCCGATGATGAAGATGATACGCATCCTAACATTGACACTGCAAGCCTGTTTCGCTGGAGGCATCAGGCCCGCTTGGACAGAATGGCAGAAGCCAAGAAGAAGAAAGAAAATTATGAGAAAGAAAAACAATCGTGAGTTTATCACTGTACTAAAATCATCCAGCACTTGCCTAGAAAATTGAAGAAAGCTGTAGCATTAAATTTATCTAGCTGGAATTTAAACATTTTTTTTCTTTAAATAAAGTTTACAGTATTACTGTTTACCTGTTTATTTTTAGTATGTTGTGGCTTTGCCATTCTAAAGGACATGGTAGTGTGTAGCCTTTTTAATGGAGCAAGAGATTCTGAACAGTTTTCTGAATTTGTAATGGCTGCAGCCAGTTACACTAAGCTTAGTTAAACATCACCATGAGTTTTGCTTTTCCTGTTTATCATGATGCATAGTTTGAGTTCATTTTTGTTGGTCCCCAATTTTTGTACATGAAAGCTCCCAGAAAGGTTAAAGTGTGAATAAGTAACAAGTAGTTCGGACCGACAATTCCTTCAGGTTTTATTTGTGTTGTGGTTTTTATTGCTTCAGATTTTTGCCAAGTGCACAATTTATTCTAGCATAAAGGAGTTGGATATGTTTAAATCTGCATTTCCTTTCTACCCTGTTTCAGATACCAGCAGAAAATGGTAACAATGAAACAGAAGCTGAAGGAGGCAGAACAGGTCTGTGCAAATAAATTTATGATTACACTCGTCAGATTTGCAAAATGGGTCTCATCATCAGAGAATCTAGTTGTAATCTAGAGAAAGGGGAGGGGAGGGGAGGGGAGGGTGTAAGTCAGAAAAATAGAAGTTGAGATGTTTTTTCTCAGCAAGAATGGAGTGACAAAATCTTATCCTTGTATACAAAATGTCAAGTTCACCACAGTACTTTTTTTAGCTGAAAATTTTTAACCAGTAATGTTAACCAATATTGCAGTCATCAGCTGCTGAGTTAGAAAAGCTGACACTAGAGATGTCAGAAATGGAAAAACAAGAGGAAGAGTTTCGAATGAAGGAAGAGGAGCTGATAAAGGAGGAAAGGGTACATGTCCTTTTATTGAATATCTTTATAAGTTTACTTAGGTTTCATGTATATTAATGTGCGTGTGCACGTGCTACATAAACATGAGAAGAAACTGAATGCTTGCACTTTGCAGCATTTGAAATGTCACAAAATGTGTGAAGTATTCTTTGACAGAAAGAAAAGTAATGCTTTCATAGTGACAGAACACCCAGGATAAAGATCTTCTGTTTTGTGGTCAGAACAACTCTCGCCATCATGTCTGTGCTGTTTTATAACACAATTTTTTTTAAAGGAATGATCAGGCTTATGTAGTTAGTGCATTTTCTGGTGGTGTTGAAAACTCTGCTAATACTGTGCTATGTTGCTTTTTTCTCAAATAGCTAACACCATGGAACATTGACACCATCTGCCATGAAGGAAAGACTAAAACGGTGAGAAGTGTTGGTTTAAAATGTTGTGCGTAAGAGGTGCTTGAAAATTTTTAATAATAGGCATGTGAGCTATTGCATCCACATCAGAGACCTCGTACCCTGCTGAAATAACCATAGTTAATGGCCAGGTGATTGGAATGAGGGAGAGAAGACAACTAATACAGTACAGATATATGCCATTGTTTTCTCTTAAATTTTGCTGCATGTGGTTATCTTGTTATGATTGGTGTTTGTTTATTTGTCTAAGCCTGTAGCACGACTTACCTTGTCCTAAAGTAACAGTAGGTTTTTATTCAGAGAGGAGGACAACTGGATCATGTGCACCAAAGATGCAGGGTTCTTAGGGTCCTTAAGAGTAATTTAAAGTGCTTTAATATCAATAATATTTCTTAAAATGACCTTTAAAATCCTTTAATTCTGCTTTTAAGGTAATTTTTTTTTTGTTTTTCCTAGGTCCTTTTAAAAAGTTATAAGTCCTTTTAGATAGTTTTCTGGCACCTTTTCAACAGCACAGTTTATTTTTCAAGTCGAACTTGTTCCTTCTCAGTCCTAAAACATAATTTTTGCGGGAGGGGGGGATAGGGGAGAGAACAATATGGGATGTATAGAGGTTTGGTTTCAATCACCAGAATAGTAAGATTTTTTTAAAATAAAATATAAATGTTTCAGCTTCAGGGAATGAATCACCCTGATACCCCTCCCCCCACCCACTCGCACACACTTGGCATTGTGCCTGATCCCACCAGGTACCTTCTGTGGACCCCAAACCCCTGCCTTCCCAGTTTTTTTCACAATTGTTTCATACTTTCACTATGGACGTCGCTGTTTATAAGCTGAGATAGTGAATGTTGTTGAAACAAAATTAATATTAACATAAATGTGCAACAAATGACCTGAATACATTTGATTTCTGCTGAGCACTTTTGTGAAGTGAAGAACAGTAATTTGCTTTATAATTTATCTGATTTGGTGGTCTTTAATTAATAAATATAAGTTTTTTTTTCCTTTTCTCCCTTATTTTACTTCTGTTCTCACTTCATCTGCCCACACTCTTCATTTTCTCCCACAGATTTAGCCACATGGGCATTCTGTCCCTGAATAAAAGCTAGGTTTCTCCATCATGACATAACTGGATTTGAAGTATACACTGTAACCACAAAAAATTGTTCTGACATCCCGAATCCATTTAAAAGCATGCCACAGGTCTGGTCTTTTCTCTTACAGAGGCTTGTTGTTTTGGGAGGGAAAGTGCTTCCATCTGGTGGTGATTTTGCTTGTATTACAGTGACAACCCCAACAAAGTACTGGCAGCGCTATTAGAAGATCTGCCACGTTCCTTACTTTCGACTCTCTCTTTGCTACGTGTTTGGGTACAGTAGGCTCCCTTGTTTGCATACGGTTGTGTCTAGCGCTGCCAGTACTTTGTTGGGGTTGTCATTTGATGATTTATAGCGCTCTGTCCTCATTTGTTCTTTGTATTACAGTGGTTAAAATTTGCATCCCCCTCAAAAGTTCTGACTACAATACGGTATTATAATAGTACTTGTTATCCCTCATCCATAAAATATGTTTTATGTAGTGTCCACTGCGTATGATCTCCCACACTGGTAATGAGGGTAAAATCAATACACTCTAGAAGGTCCTTTTGAAATTCAGAGTGGTCTTTTTTAGGTCCTTTAATTAAAGATACTTTTATTGACATTCTAAGTGGATGGGAATCCTGGGAGGTCCCTATATCCAAGCAGCAAGAACAAAATACTGGCTAGCTGACACTCTCCTTGTAACCAAATAGTATAGTCGTCAGTGAGATGTAAAATTTGGCATGCTTTATAGCCATTCTTCGCCTGCCTATGTTGGCTGCAAACCCATGTTGGTAGGAGGGGGAACAGTGAACAAGATGGAGAAAAGAGTAGCAGGGACAATTGTGATCCCTGTAAACCCTGTATCCATGTGTTATGAGGGATGACAAGCATGGCAAAACCAAGATCCAAACCCCAGATCCACAATGAGCCAACTTGCTTTCCCGCTGAGCTAAAGGGTCTCAGTGTACAGTGATGGGTATTTCTGGCACAACGATGCAAGAATTACAGTATACCAGCTGACACGTAACTGGTTAATGGCAGCTTTTTGCAGAATGCTTTGTGTGTGTGTCACAGGTGATCAACAAGCCAGCTCCACCACCAAAAGAGATATCTGAGGAAGAAAAAGCTGAGAGACAGGTATGTTCTGATTGCTGTGATGGAATGGATGAATAATGGATAGTGCTCAACCAGGAGCATGCAACAAAGTATGAGATCAGATTAACTTTTTTTTTTAAAGTAGTACAGGGCTTAGTACAAGCTCAAAATTTTTACTTGCCGTGTTGGGCAAGTGTTAAAGAAAAACTACTTGCCCGAATCTGCACTTCATTTTCCCAACTTACCCCACCCCTGAGCTCCAAGAAACCTCAATGACGTAGCCAGGGATGCAAACTTTGCAGCTGGAAAATGATGAAAATGTCAGTTGCTGCTTGGTTGTCACAGCATGGCATTATCTGTAATCATCCAAGCTGAATGATATTCCAGGCTAATGGGATGGTGCAGGGTCTCTGGCAGTCTTTCGTTGCCTTCGGGTAGGGAGGCAGGTAATTTTAGATGGACATTGCTTGCCCCTCGTGGTGATTTCACACGATGGGGGTGGGCGAATATGGAGTCTTATTACTGAGCTATGCACTGAAAGAACCACCATACTGATGGCTGCAGTAAGATGCCCAGTGCAAAGAGGTAGTGTAATATATAGGGGATAGGCCAAATGTATGCTGCACAATGTTTATAACTCCAGGAAATAATCCTTGATAACTGCTAGATGTGAACCAGCAAAATCCCCATGCTAGTCCACATTTCTACCAGCATAGCTATTTTCATGAACTGGATCATGACAGATCGGTTTGCAAGTGTGAAGTGTGTCTAAAGTTTTGCAGTAGTTCAATGCCCGTGAACCACATGCAGTGCATAAGTTCTGTGCAGGCTCAGGTGAGCCATACTCAGTGATGAGTTAGCTATTTAATGGGGGGTTTGATTTTCTCACGTGCAAGAGATACTGATCCCCTAGAGGACGTGGACTGCCATTTTTTCCTGACTTAGGGTATATCTGTGCGAGTCCCTGCTCACACTGGTCAGTGGTCTGAAGTTGTGAATTCCTGGCCAAAGCTTTTTGTGAGTCCCTGCTGGCATCTTTGAGCCAGTGGACTGTGTTGAATATGCCTGTTGCCGAATCGGCCATATTTTCCTGTGTGCCAGTAGTTGGATGTTTTTGGATACCTGCTGCCGAGTCAGCCGTATTGTCCTGTGGCCCAGTGGTTGGTTGTTTCTGGGTACCTGCTGCCGAGTCAGCCGTATTATCCTGTGGGCCAGTGGTTGGATGTTTCTGGATACCTACTCCCGAGACAGTCGTGTTATCCAGTAGGGAAAAATCACTTGCCAAGGCAGTTGGTGTGTCAAGGGTTTTTGTTCATGGTATTTTGTGTAGTGTAGAATCTAATCTTTTCCTATAGGCTTTTCTCTGTCATGTAGAAACTGAATTTTACTGTGGTCCATGGGCAACAAAGGTTGTTTTGCAGCCCCAGAGCTTACAGTTCTTCTGAGAAGTTGGTTGGACACTATTCTGCCCTTCCAAGCATTAGCACAAGGATTGCTGACGTAGAGGGAAGCAGTCCTATGCAAAAGGTTATGTGTTGGTAACTGGTAACTGTGTGAAGTGGTTCATGGCCACTGCAAGTGTAAAGGCTCATTTTCAGCAGATTTGATATCTTAGATCCTGGTATGAGGTTTACCGCCACAGAGATTCCCACAACGACAGGATTGTAGATTAAAAAGACTGCTTAGCTGCTTGCAGTGAGATATTTGTTGCTGGTGGTGTTAATCAGTGGGAAGATAAAGTAAAAGAGATTTTATTCAAGGGTTGATAAAAATTTGGTAATGAGCATCTAAACCTTGACATGCTATGTCTTTCTCCTTTGGGTGTAGTCTGTTTAAAAAAATCTTAGTGATTGTTTAAGTTGTTTGCATATCTAAAGTAAATTTATGCAAGAGTACCTTCTTGTGGCATTTGAGATTACTAGGCTAGTCATTATTGGTGTACAAGATTTAGTAAGTTAGTATATGATTGATTGTAAGCTCTCGGAAAAGCTACTTAATAGAGTAGTGAGTAGCATGTAGGTCTTTGGTGTGTGAGGGACTCTGTGTGAGTTTGTGTCCAGAATAAAGTGGTTGTATTTGTAGTTGGTCTTGTGGAGTCTTTGGAAAAGAGCACGCTTGAGAGTGCATTAGAGTGAGTGAAAGACCACGTTGACAGCTATCCAGGCGTCTCCCCCGTTCCCCCAAATCCCACTCCACTGCACTCTCTTACAGAGTTATATACGGCAAGAGCCAGCTGTTATCACCAGTGTTGCAGCTGAGGTTCCTAGCCACACATCCATGTTCACTGCAGAGCTCGTAGCAGTACGCACTGCCCTAAGGTTGATAGCACCACAGAACAGAAAATCTGCAGCAGAAAAATCTTTCCTAGTTGTCTCTGATTCACTTTTGGCACTCCAGGCACTCCAAAACCAGTCCTCACAAAGAATGGACATAATATACGAAGTTCTTAACCTTCTTAATAAGTTTCATAACATGGGAATCCAAATAAACTTTCTCTGGGTACCATCGCATGTAGTAATCCAAGGAAACGAGAAAGCAGATAGATTGGCTGAGCTAGCAATAAAAGACAATCCGACAACAAACGTCATCTAGATAAATGTACCCATTTCAGCATAAGAGAAAAATAGCTTTTAAACCAGCTATAAAAATACAGTGGGATGAAAAGTATAAAAAGGAAGCCAAAGGCACCAGAAGAGAGCTAGAAGAACTTCCGAGTGACGAGCTCACACTTTTTCACTCCAACAGACCCAGGAATACCATCTTATTCGTAAAGACCCAGTGACCTGCAGTTGTGGAGACAGACTTAACACTCCTCATGTCCTGCTAGAGTGTAGCCTGAATAGCCAGGAAAGGGATATACTTAAAAATGCTCTGCATAATCTAAACCTTAACTTCAATCTAAAATCATTTCTTTAAATCCTCCTAAAAAGATAAGACAATACATAATGGATCTGACAGTGCAGGTAGTAAATGCCCATCCAGATGTTAGATATATTTAATATTTAAAAAATTAAAAAGAGGGTAAAAACCATTAAAATACATCAAGTAAACTATAGGACAAGTGTAAACTGTACAGCACTAAAAGTAAAAGGTGAACACAAAGGTAGACCCTTACCCTTCTTCGCTTTAGAGTGAATTGTGATGGCTGATAGAGATGATGAAACAGTTGTGATCTGCTTGCAGCAAGAGTTCAGCAAAAAGTACAGAGACGAGATCCGAAAATTTGGAATGATGCAAAGATATGATGACAGTTTGCAGTACCTTCAGGAACATACTTACCTGATTTGTGAAGAGACGGCCAACTACCTAGTCATTTGGTGCATTGATCTTGAAGTGGAAGAGGTTAGTTTTGCTCATGGTTGATCCCTATCAGCATGTCTGTTTATACAATGTAGCAAACATTCCTACTGTTTCATGGGTTTATCAAAAGGAGGATTGTAAATCTACAATCACGTGGGTTTTTTTTTTAACAATGATCCTCAATAAGTAAAACGTAGCATAATTTTCTGGCTATGTTTTCTTCAGATCGTTCTTTATCAACTTCTATTTTCAAGGAGTTCTCAGTGCTGCTTCCTGTGTTAACTCTTTACCCTCACATGGCATAGACCTGTGCATGATGTTGACAGTGCACAGATCTTCGCTTGTTTAAAAAAATACGGCTAATAAACTAAGACACTTGCAGTAATATACTTTATTTGGAAAGATCAATTCTTGGACAATTTAAATATTACCATTTGGTGTCAAATATTACTGTATGCATAAAATAAAATTCCATGCGTCGCTGCTTGGCCACTTTTGACATCTCTGAACTGTATATTACTATCGTTTTCTGACCTTGAATAAAATCCAAGATTTAATATTTTCTCTGAACCTTCGGCCTAAATTAAGTTTTAAAGTATCTTTGTTCTGCCAAACTTGATTTGAAATTTTCTCTGCCATTCGGCATCCATTTCTTGTGAGTTGCATAACTGTCCTGGTAAACAGATTATAAGTGTTAATTATTGGCAAGCCGAATCTAAATGTTAAAAACTCATTTAAACAGTTCAGGGTATACAAACGATGATAGAGATTTCCAGTGATTCCAGGATTAGTTCCCTTACACTTAAGGATCTGCAGGATTTTTTGAAAACCATCGTGACATACAGTTTGACATGCCATGAAGGGTGGTCATGGCCATCATGACATACATTTTGACATGCCGTCAAAGAGTTCATGTTATTTTTGTTGTAGTTGGGTTCTTCCCTGGCATTGTTGGGTATTATAAGTTATCGTAGTTTACAGAATTTTTACAGAATGGTTTGACATTTTTGATAATTTATTATAAGGATTTTGATAATGAAACTGTTTTGCTTTTTGACTATAGTCTTTTTTTATTTAAAAAAAACTGTGTGTGCTTCTGTTTCAGAAACATGATCTAATGAAGCACGTGTCTCACCAGTGTATTGTCATGCAGTTTATTTTGGAGCTAGCAAAGAGCTTGGAGCAAGATCCCCGTAGCTGTGTTCGGGCTTTCTTCTCCAGGTATTGCTCAGCTAGACACTGTGTGACTTTCCACATTTTACTTGGAAAATTCTAATTGTAGGCAGATATGTTGGGAGTGTCAGTTTAGCAGCATCTGTCATGTCATCAGTATACGAGCCGTGTTCAGAAAATACTGGAAATCTTGATTTGGGCATAATGGACACCTGTTCCAGCTTGCCATCATTCCTGCTATGTTTTTCTTAAAGGATCAAGCTTGGTGAGGAGCAGTACATGACTGCTTTCAATGACGAGCTTAACAGTTTCCGTGACAGAGTGAGGACCAGGGCTAAAGCTAGAATTGAAGAAGCCATAAAGGAATATGAAGAGGTGAAGAACAGCATTAGTTACTGTCTGCCTGTAGTCCACATTAGTTTAGCAACTTTTACAGGGTAAGGGCCACAGATGGTGCTGTTCATACTGTGTTCCCATTTTGATATGCTTATGGTGATGTGCATAGAGATGTGAAAAGGAGTGCACATGGTTTTAAACAGGCTGCATGCAAAATACCCAGCGAGTTTATGTAACAACACAGCTGGGTGTCTGAGGCTGAGAACAAATGCACAGTTGAATTTATGGTTAAAATATATGTTAAAAATCGTAAGGGAACATCGCTCATTATGTATTTCACAGTCTTCAGAATATACAAGTGGGTTGGCTGTTTGAATTTTGGAAGTTTTTTGTGATAGATGGCATGGCATATCTTATGCAGGTTTACAAGATTTTAAAACACAAAGTGATCCATTTCACTCAGTGCTTCTATTGCCCCTCCCTCTTTTTTTTTTAATCTGATATTTTTTTTAATTTTAGCTTGCATCCTATGTGCAGGAGGAAAGGCAGAAGAGATTGGGTCCTGGTGGCCTTGACCCAGTGGAGGTAATGGAATCCTTGCCTGAGGTAAGAGATATTGTGAGAGAATATTGTAAAATAGACACACACACACACACCCCATTTTTATTTTGTTAAAGACATGGGCAGGAGTAAGACCATGATCTCATTAATTTAAAAATGCTATCAGTGTGAAGGTGAAACGCTTTCGGCACCAAGATGTATGTGGAATGCTTGCATCAGGATCATTTGATTTTAAGCGAAAATGCTTATTTATGATAAAGCAGATCCACTAGCTTTACTCAGCTCATGCTGACAGCTTCATTATTTTCCCAATTAAAATTTTCCGAGGAAAGATTGTCCCCTCCCTCACCCCAAAAAGCGTCATAATTTCTGGAAAGTAATTGCAAGCTTACAGGAAAATCCTTTTGTCTATCTTGTAACTTCAGCAGGAATTTCTGATAAAGTCTGGGATGTCTAACTACCCATTAAAAATTTTGGAAAACAGGAGATGCAAAAGTGTTTTGAGGTGCGGGACATCGGAATGCTGCAAGAGGTTGTCTTGAAGATGCCCAAAGAAGAGGCAGAATATCACATCAAGCGCTGTATTGAGTCTGGACTCTGGGTTCCTAATGCTGCTGATGCAGAAAAGACTGATGAAGTGGGGGAAGGTGTTGAAGCGGCAGGAACGCAGGACAGCAGTACAGCCGAGGATGGCGACGAAAAGTACGAAGAAGTCATCTGATGGACAGGATGAGCATTTCCACCCAGGATGGTTGGGAAAAAAGAAAAACAGATCATTCTCTGTGGTGCTGTGAAGAGGGAAGAATGTGATGAAAAGGGACTGGGATCCTAAAGCATGCATTATATTCACCAGCAAGGCGCTAGTATTGGTACCTTATGGTAACCTCGCTGCTGTCAGAATTTGTCTTCTCTCTGGGAACTATTTCCGCTGCTAGGAATATCAAACAGAATCTTTTTCTGTATTCTTTCGATCTTATGTGGAGTCTTTTTATGAATATGTCACCCCGAGGTATGCCAAGTGCTATTCTGGTCCTTGCGGCATGTTCACCTTGAGGTCATGTTGCCTGTATCATAGAAAGACTTCAATTGGAAGATGCATGCTTGATGCTTAATTTATAGAAATGCCCTTGGACTAAAAGCATCAATTCAGTCACCAGTGGAAATGGACAGAACCTGTTTTTCTCACCGCAAGATGTATCCACATATTGATTGTAGCTGGTGATGTAATACACAAGTCTGCTTCTGATTAGAAGATGCCTGTATTAAGGACCTCCTAACTGATCATTTTGGAGAATAAATCCAACGCCAGTTATCCCCTTGGATAAACAAAAACTGTAGGTCTTCAAAGACTTTTAGTGGGCTGGCACAAGCAGATAGATTGCAGCTGGGGGTGGGAATTCTTAAGAACTTTTGTCAGGAAACAAAACACATAAAAAGACATTTTCTGATTTGACTCCCCAGTAGCACATGAGGTAGCTCTAAAAATGAACTATGCTCCAATGCTGTTTGCATGGATGTTGTAAAGCTAGCATTAAATGTGGGTTGTCTGAACACTGTGCAAAATGGGGGTAGGGGGAATGGTTTAAAGTGAATTCATTAGAACCTCATTTCTGGAAAGTTTGATGTTGACATTAAAGACATCACGTTTAATAACTTTACATATTGTGACTTCCACATTTCTTTTTATATACCTTGATGGTTTCCTTTTACAAGTTGTTCAGCAACTTTTAGAGGTTACTTGACAGACTTTATCGTTGTAGCAATTGACAAAATTAATGCAAAACCTAAGTGTATGTGGAGGTATGTTTTCTCAAGGGAAATATTAATATTAAATGTATTTGCAAAATTTTTCACCTGTGGTGTCATGTCTTCTAAATTGTTTTCTCGACATGTTTTATGCCACCGTGTGATTGTGTTCTTGGTTTTACAGCAAGAGCAAGATGCTAGATGATCAAAACTTGGCAGTTTTATCAGGAAATCCAGGGGATACAGCGCTAAAATTTATCCCCGAAAAGACTGCCAATAGAGATCAGGCTTAATGCTGACACAAACCAATTAGGGCAGTGCAAGAAGGCAGATATATGTTGGCATGATGCATTTTAAAATGCAGTTATCAGTCATTGAAAAGATTGCCCCGTTAAGATCAGGTTTACTGTTGATGCACAAACCTGCTTTGATCAGGACTGCTGGTTGTTCCATCAAAACCATTTAGATCTGGTTGTTGCAGTACACGAGTGCTATACATTCTTTATAATCCTGAACTCCAGCAAGTGACTTTGGCTTCCTACTTGACTGCAGGACCCCCTCCAACACGGTGATGCATGACGTAGAATGGAAAAGTTGTTACAGTGACGTGCCACGATTGACATGTGATGATATAGTATGCAAAAGGCAACTACTGGGAGGAGGACCAGATATGTGTGTATATATATTTATATGGGGGTGGGTGGGGTGCATGTGAAAAAGGCAATTGGAGGGAGTGGGCAATGAATGCAAAAAAAAAAAAAGGGCGGGGGGGGGGAGGAGATGGGCAGAATGCGATTGGGTGAGGGGGCAACTTTTCTGATGTGATGCAGAACGCAAAAAGTGAATGGGGAGGGGGTTGTTGGTCACATATATATATATAATTTAGAGATGGTTCCAACTCTTTGGCAAACAGGAGGCATCAGTTTGGCACTTATGCAAAATGGCCTACAGGTATCCGATGCAATGGAGAGGAAAGGTACGTGCCATTTGTTTATTGACAATATCCATTGGAGGGAATGGGGGCGAGTCGGTTGTGGCGGAGAGAATTTTAAACATTTCTTCACTCCAACAGAATTTTTGGTGCATACATCTCATCATATCTGTTCAGAAGTTTCCTTCACAAGTTCTAGAAATTATCACACAAGGTCTTTTCTCTTGGGCTTCTTTTTCTTCTTTTTCTTCTTTGGCGGTGAGGGAGCCTGTGTTAGGACATCTTCCACCTCGTCAACATTCAGCCTTTCCATGGCTTCAGCAGGGTCATCATCATCACGCTCCTTCACATCGCCTTCATCTCCTTCACATTCCTCAGCCAACTTTGTAGGCATTCGATTTAAGAAGTGCTTGCGTACTGAAAAGACAGAGAGGGGAACCATGATTCATACAGTGATCCAACTGAACTTACGAACTTTTATAAAGACAACCTTTACCTTTCAAACCCTAATAATGGTCATTTTCCTGCTATGCAGCCCACGCACCACATCTACTGCAGCTAAGCCTTTTTCTTTTTTTCGTCATTTTTGTGTCGTCCTGATGAAGGGGTAGCGCCCCGAAACATGTAGATTGTCTTCGTCTTTGTCCTTTTCTAGCTTGGTCCAGTTCCCTTGTTTTATACTTAATAATTATATTCTTCTTGATGATAAGGGTTCCCCCCCC
>SMGT01004936.1:313627-324152 GCA_004794575.1 Lanistes nyassanus
GGGGGGGGGGGGGGGGGGGGGGGGCAGCGTGCGAAACTCTCGTGAGAATTTGAAGCCAAGTTTTTCGCAAGTGGTGTAGGGTACCAAAGGATTTGATTATGCGTGAAATATTTACTTTAAAAAAATCCTCCAAACCATGATAGTCAATAATTGTTCTTATCGTTACAACATCTCTTTCCAGTGACGCTTGTTTGTAAGTTCACTTGGAGCAGGCCAAAAAAGACGCTCCCAAAAACAACCTTGCGATACAGAAGCTAAGTAACCTGTAGCATAAACTATTGAATAAATCGACTCATTAAGCATTTTTGATTGCACATTCTTAATTTTATGAGGTTTCAATCCCTGCCTTTTTTTAAATTCAGTCTGCTTAGAAAAAATGGTTTAGTGTTAAGCAAATCCCAGCGTGTCTAATCGAAAAAAGACCTAATTTCCTTTGGTACTCTGTGTACAATTTATCTTGTTTTTCGTGCACACTTAAGTGTGTAACTTTAGGTATTAAAAAAATAGATCAGTAAAATCAATTAATAGTACTGTGATTGTATTGCTGAGAGTTTCAGCTTTCCATTGATATCTTATTTTTAAATATTGGTGAAGATCTGTAGAAGTTATGAACGTTTAACGCTCACAAACTCAGTTTGCTGACACAATTTCCCTTTAGATCCTCATGAAAAAAACGTTGCAAAATTAAATCAAAGAAAAATTCAAAACTCCGTTAATTTTTGGCCTATTTTAATAAAGTTTATATCATTTTGTTTGTATTTTTAAGCTCTTTATATTAATATACATCACTTTTGAACAAAAAATTGTTGAAATTTTTGTCACGTACCTACATGAAGGCATGATGTTGAGCGCCACTATGAGGCCACTATTGGAGTATTGCAGCAATTGCATGTAAGATGTGGAAGTTGCGACTGGTTGTTACTGAAGTTCTGTTCCAAATTACTGAAATCCTGTTTTTGTGTTACTGATCTTAAGTTTTAAGGTTGGCAGCTCTGTGCTCATAAAAGCATTATGTTAACTGTAAACCAGTCATGTTTAGGAGCATCTGTTGGTGCAACTTAGTTCTGCTTGATTTCCTTAGTTGAAAATGTTGCTACCCCACTGCAAAACAGCCAGCATAGCAGCATGAACCACACAATACCTGCAGCACTCTCTCGAATGTCCCAGACTTTCACCTCGCCTTCTCCACCAAAAGCGAACACAAACGGAGCCTCTGGACAACATCCCACACAATGGATTGGGCCCTGAGACATAATAAGATGGACATCTTAGATGCTCTTTTTGTGCATAAGTTGCACCAAATTGTGGGTTATCTGAGTGTCTGTGGATGGCATGACATCTTAAAGATGATAGCTTAAATCAAAAATTTCTTGAGTAGGTCATTTGATGCACAGAAGTGAAAAAAAAACCTTGAAGAATTCTTGTAAGCTTCAGCAAATTTTTAAAGTCGAACGCACCATACGTAGGTTGCGAGACAAAATGCACGATGGTTTGTTTCCTTGGATATCCCACACCTTCATGGTTTTGTCCTCACAAGTTGTGACAAGAAGCCCTGAAATCTGGGAGCTGTAGCAAATGCCTGCAACATGAAGCTACGCAGTGAATGGGTGACAGACAAAACACAATTTCTTCCGTCCACTTTTACATTCTTTTACTTATGTAAATGGCACTTCATGTAGAACTGCAAACTACACAACTAGTGTTTAGTTAAATAGATGGTTTACCTGTGATTGCTTTGTCATGAGAAGACAAGGCGAAGACAGGTTTCTCATTTCTGATGTCAATACAGTAAATCATGCCCTGGTCAGTGGTTGCCTGTTAACCACACAATTTAGAAAGCTAAAACATTTCATTAAATAAATTTTACATCTTGTGAATGAGCTTTTATTGTTAAATTCCTCTTGTGAAATGTTCTACCATGTTTTCCTTGGAGGTGTAGGTCCTACGAGTGAAAACTCCACAGTTCCCAATGGTATTAAGTTTGCCTAGCGGTAAACCAAAGCTGTCAAAGTGTAAGATGGCATGACTTAACCCTTAGTATAAGGTTTTTTAGCAAGAACACAGTAACTCTTTCATCTTCACTACATGTCCTCATACTATCTCTAAATGACAGCACATACAACAGGCATGGGAATTCTCGATATAAAAAAAATCTCTGAAAAATTGTGGCCCACTGTTTGGATATGTTGCAAATGCAGCATTAACAATGTATTATATCACATAAGTAAAGAAATATTAACTCAATATTTACCACATATACAAAAGCAAGCTAAACTCCTGCCTGTTCTTTGTCAAATTTCTCCTACCTCTTTGTTTAATTAAAAAAAAGCGTCTGCCGTTTTATGGGATCATTACAACATTCAATGAGCTGCAGTGGTCATCTGGCGTGCCTACGTACTGCTGCTGCTATCTCAGCCTCTTTCTGTTACCTCTGTTGTGCTTTTCAACATCTTTGTGATCACAAATTTTCTACGTGTGTATTTAAACAAGTGTGCAGGGGCACTAAAATAAAAAGATTTTCTTGAGAAACTTATAATAATTACATGTAGTTCCAATTTTTCGTGGTGGCTTTAGATTTATCAATTCTGTTTCAAATTTTAAATCATAAAGCAGGGAAATGTTTGTCATTTTTCTATTATAATATGTTAATTCAATATAATGATAAATACGAGTGTGATACAATAAAGATTATTCTCTAATGAAATGGTCAATGACAAAGGAGAACAGAAGAAATGGAAGTTCACTTTCCTCAACCGAACAACAAGTCGTTCTCCAATTTAAAAAAACTGTTAACAATCGATTCATACACCAAAGTCTCTTCTGCTAATCACTTTCATACTAGCTGTTTGGCCACCAAGTGAACCATGATACTGCCCACAGCAATGGTGACCGTGCGGAACTTGCAGGAAAGGTACAAAGGAAAATGAGGACTGATACAGAGACTGTACAAGTTGATATACAGACAGCAAAGATGTTCCAGTACATACAGGATGCCTATGTTTCCTCGAAAAAAAATGTCTTGTTCTTGGAAAAGGACTTAAAAATCTGGGAATATCAACAATCCATGGATAATTCCCATGCCTGATGCAGACATTGCAAGTAAGCTGTGCTCCTAAACAAATGACTTGCTTCTATTGGCTGCAGGCAGAACAGCTGTCCAGAAACAAACAAAAAAAAATCTTTAACATGAGAAGTAAATTGTAAAATTAAAAAAAGGAGTACCAACCAGACACTGAATAGGATCATGCAAATTCCAAATTGCTCTCTCAACCTCTCCTTGCACAATCCAGCTCTTGTGACTGTCGCTGGGACTTCGACAATCAAAAACCTTGACTGTTCTGCACATGATTGGAATTCATCTCAGAATATGAAAGGACAAGGAACCTCTTGTACTGTCCCCTAGAAAATCCAGCTAAAGCAACAACCAGGTGTGATTTAAACGTTGTGCCTTCAGAAAGACAAAGGCGTGTTCCAATTTGCCCAACACAATATGTGCAGCTATAATTATTATCGGCAAACTAGAATGGTAAGAACATTCTGAGAATAAACTGTTGGTGTGGCAGCTTAGACATGCCTGCAAGGAGACCATGGAGCAGCCAGTCATCATAATGCTGACATCCCAGTGATAAGAGAAGTGTAAAAAGACACGCCTGAGCATGCATGCAGACGAATGCACATACAATAAACTTTCCAATTTAGTTTTCCCCTTACTGATCGAATGAGCCTGTCAGCAATGTTTGGGCTTCCTGGGGATGCCAACTGATGCACTGTACCTGTTGAGAAACAATGAGTCTCTTCCTTACTCTAATTCACAAATTAATCTTAATCATATTTTGAAATCTGCTTGGTTGCAAAGCTTTCTTTTCTTTTATCACAACATAAAAAATATGAATGCATAGCGAAACACAAAAATTGCAGAAGCAACAAGCATCTTCCTGAAGTACATTCACATTGGAAATGGCAGCACAAAAATTAAGAATATCGAAATGTGTTTCTGTCAGAACTTGCCTTTTCTTTGTGCTGAGTTAATGATGTAACCATTTTGCATTCAGAAAGATCCCAGACACCAGCTGTGAAGTCGGCTGAAGCACTGGCCAAAACATTCCTACAGCAAACAGTTTTGGCTTATTTTCCATATATGCAAACATCAAATGTACACCAGCATCTGAAACTGGCGATTCAATAAAGAAAAAGGAAACGCAATCTGTCTTACCACTGCCAAGATACAATAATATAAACACATGCATATTCTAATATTGACAAATGCCAAACTTCCAACAGGACAGGTCCTCCATCTATTGCATATTCTTATCTGTTTGTCACTTTTTCTGTCACTTCGGCAGTAATTTCCGATAAAGTCTGGGATGTCTCACTACCTTATTACATTTTTTTTGGAAAACAGGAGATGCAAAGGTGCTTTAAATTGCGGGACCAATATCTCTGGAAGGTCAAGGGCAATGTAAGCATCCTTTTGAAATCTCACCTTATATTGTGGTTCCAGGAGAGGTCTAGCACTGCATCTGTATGACCTCCGACAGAAGCTCTCTGTGCAACCAACATTTTGAGTTGATGCAGGCATGAGTAAACAAAGACAGCACATTTATCATATTGTGAATCCTGCTGATACAACTACTTTTTCTAAAGAAAATGTGCAGGTTAAACATAAATCCTTAACGTTAACAATTAAAGGACCATGGGACCATGTCATATCTACCATCTAACTCTTCTCTGCATCCACTTCCAAACAAATAACAATTTTAGTGTGGCAGGCCTTACTGGCAAGGCCCTATGCTGTTTACTGTTGCGTATAAGGCTCAGATTTAAAAAACTGCATGTCTTCCAGAAAGCAGTCCAATCTGTAGTTTAGCCAGTTTTGTTTTATAAGGTTTTCCTCTGACCACAAATCCTGGTTTTTCACTGTGGAAGAATGAATGTTTTGCGATAACTCCCTCCAGCAAATCACATCACTTCCGAAGATGGTGAAGTGTTCATTTTCGGGAGCATCAAGTGCTTAAACTGAGTGATGTCAGTGATCTGTTGCAGTGTGAAGGGGAAACTAGTGGTTCTTTTGAAGAGGACATGTCCAGCAGTCAGGAATACGACTTCTTCATCGGTTAGCAAGTCAAAGGAGGGAGAACATGAGGTTGTTTTACACGACTGGAGTTTTTCAAAAATGGATTTTCACGTACCCTGTTGGTGGTGGATTTTACCTTACTTTTACAAAAAAAGCAAAGTCCAATATAAGTAAAGTTTATTTTATTTTGTTTTTATCTTTAAAATTCAGTTTGTTTCATTCTTCTAGCCCATACGATTATTTTATTAAAAAGTTTTTAAACATACCCAGTAAGCGTCAGGCACATAGGATAGCACTCTCGAAACGTAACCTGCACTCATCGATGTCACATGTCACCCCTAGGTTGTCACCTGTCACTCCTAGTTTAGCCTGTTTGCCCCTCCCTCTCTTCACACCTGGTAGGTGAACGCTACTTGGGTAGCTGCTCTAGACCGGCCAGAACCAGTTTAGTCAAGTTTAAGGTGTGAGGACGCACAGTACTTAAGCAGGGGAGTAGGTGCTCTGTTGTCGGTCACTTATTGTATCAGTGTATCGAGCAGGATCATAGGCCGTGTTGCAGTTTGATTTCCCCTGGCTTGTGTTTGATATCTTCTTTGATTCCTCATGGTATGACGTAATCAGGCAGCGTCTTACCCTAGACACGAGCACAGTGATTCTCTGTAAATAATCTGTAGATATATTTGATGTTGTCGAGTCAGTGTATGAAATATATGTTGAATAATGGTTCGCTGCAGTTGTGTCTTTTACGAGGGTGGGGGCTCTTGAGCTAGAAGTGTTATTATGCCTGTGTGAGACTGAGCGAACTGTCAGAGTATGAGAATCTTTTCCCTCAGTAGATTTCTCTAGTTATTCACGTTATTTCATAGCGTCGTCGTCATTTGGTGTGGGAGCCATTTACCTGAGGCAGTAAAGGTTTTGGTGACGACTGCTCAATTAAGTCTACATTTACGAGATCACCATAAAAGTTTGTTCAGTAATCCTGGAGAAGTTGAGTCCAGTAGGTAAGGTACGGCCCATCGTGACAATTGAGTGAAAGCAGTTCAACGGTAGTGATCTTGTGCCTGCACGTACCTTCTTAGCTTTCTTTTTCTTTTTAATTACTTCGCCCAGCCTTGCTGCTGGCTCCAGAGCCTCCATGATATCCAGATCCCATATGTCGATCACTGGCTCCATGGTACCCAGGGCAACGAAGTTACCTGTTGCAAATACTAGTCCACTGAAACTGGTGCTTAATCAGACAGTATTCAACAACTTACTTTTGACACCAGTATGATTTGTTGACAACAAAGCAGAATTTAGTTGGCACAAGCCTATCCTAGACTGAATCTGTCATAAGACAATACTTAACAACTCACTGTTGGTCCCAGTACAATTTGTTGATAACAAGGCTGAATTCTGTTGGCACAAAGCTATCTTATAGCGAATCTCAGCATTGGTCCTGTAAGCACAGCTTTTAAACATACCGTTGATGATCTTACAAAAGAAAATTTGAAATATGGTCAATGTTTGTTCAAATATATTTTTTTCTTTTGCAGGCATTCAACAACAGCTGAAATATTTTAGGGGGTAAAATTTAGTCAATTATTATTCTTCATTCTCTTTTGAAATAGCTATACTGGAAGTATGTTAAAAGGATAAATAAAAACTTGTGCCATCTATCTCAGAAAGGGAGATCTTTGTTAAATCAAAGTCACACTCCACTGTCTAGCATGGAAATAGATAAAAGAACTAAATAGACATTTCTCGTTGATGGCACAGCTCCATGCACAAGTGAATTTCCCTCGTCTCTCTGCTCTTTAAATGCACCTCTTATTTTCTAATCACTTTAATTGCTCTCTTCCTCTCTGTATTCGCTTGCAAGGCCAATTTTCACATTTGGGAAGGGGAAATGCTTTTGATCCTCCCTGCTATTCTTTGATGCTAAGCTTTGCAAGTGTATAATGCAGACAAGATGCAGATAGAACACAAAGACGGATTTTAGAGCCTCATGTCGCCATCTCACATCATGTTACCTACCACCTCTTCTACTCGACAGATCTCTTCAATATAGTTGTCTTCATCATTTAAATATTGAAGAATTGGCACAAAGCAAAGCTTTGTGACAACATACATTTTAAATATGCAGCCTAATATTTTAAAGCTCTGATCTATTTCATTTTTGACTTTAATTTGACCCTCTTAATTTTATCATAAATTATCTGAAAGTAGGAAGAATCTTATATTTCTTGAGTCCCTTCATGGGCCCCACAGGAAGGCCTTGAGGGCCGCATGTAGCCTGCAGGCCGAAGGTTGGCAACCCATGTTCTAAGGTTTCCCCAATGTCACAGTGTGATACAAGTGTGTCCTATCTCCACTTCCTGTTCCTGGCAGTATAGCAACAAACCGAGCCATCACTTTTGAGTAATGTAGGAGACATACCCATGCTTCCATCAGCTACATCATAGTTCAGCCATTCCACAGCCAAAGGAAATGATGGAAGCAAGTAGTCATGATGAATGTACAGGTTTCCAAGATCTTCATTGTACACTGTAAATGTAAACAGTTTGCTTTAGCCTCCCAAACATCCTTTTAATTAAAAACTTTTATGTAAAATGTGACCATTTATTTTGGATTTTTGTTAAAAAGAAAAATGGGCATATTTGTTGCCTAAAAGATTTGCTTGAAGTTTTTGATGAATCCATTCTAAGCCTTATCTAGAGCAAAGCAAAAGAAACAGGAATAAGTAATATCATCCACATAAAGGGTTCTAAAATTGGTTTTACCATGAACTTCAAGTACACATGAGTCACCATGGTGTCGGCCATTGATGATGAGGTTATCTGTAGGTTTGAGTTCATTGTCCTCACTGTCACTGTCCTGAGAAACATTTCACCACAATGCCTAAGAATTGCATTATATAAAACCAAGTTATTCCTAATTTAGAATAATAGTTTTAAATGTTTTAATTTACTACATTATTGACCCTTCACACATACAGTTCAATACATTAAATACAATAAACTATCATAATATTAAATAAGCACTACAGAGTCCCAATTTTCCAACAGCTCATAGCAAAATCCACACTTTTAAGGTGTTACAAATTGGACAAAAATCTATCTGCTCTTTTTCAATACATGTATTTTGAAGTCATAATTCACAAGCCCATGATCTGCTTATAACAGTAGAAGTTTCTTAGGACTGGTAAATCACAACAAAAAGAGATAGAATACAAAATGCGAAGAATTTCACAATGCTAAATCAACCAGCTGCCAATATTTAAAAAGAACAGAAAATCCAAACACAAGAATGCAAAATAAAAGACAAAAGACTCACATCATTTTTTAAAGTTATATAAGGATCTTCTTCATTTGTAACAAACTGGCAAATACCACCCATGCCGGACAGCTGATTTTTTCCTATACATTAACAAAAAAGATGTTTGTTAATGGTGACTGACACGGATGGAACATGCTGCATCTGAATATTTTTCAAATACCCTTATTACTCCATTATTATTAGCACACGCAGCAACATCACTAAGAGTCTTACAATCATCTTTGTGAAGCAAATGGGCTGTTTCTGACTTGCATTTTCACTATGAATGCCAACATGCATTTAATGATTCAGGCTAAGGAAAAATTCAGAAAAAAAATCCCTTATAATCAACAAAATGTGCAAGAATTTGTCTTTATTAATTATATCTCGCAACAAATCAACAAAAAGCACTAAGCTCCTAAACTAAGATGGAGTGTTTATGGTAACTCTTAATTTTTTTTAAAGTTAGTGTTTGACTTTCTGATATCAGACAAAAAGTGTAAGAATATGATTTACTCCATTCTGTCAAAGAGTGTAAGGATGTGATGTATTCCATTACCCTCAGTTTCTTCTTCATCATAGTCATCCAAACCATACTTCTTTATAAAGTCGTCGTCATCAACGGCGAATACAGCTTCCTTTTTCTTTCCTTCTTTTCCTTTGTTTCTCTTGTGTGGTGTCTTTGAAGAAGCATTTTCTTCTTTTGTATCTTTAATTCCTTCTACATTCTCATCTGCTGACAGGTCACTGTCACTGTTTTCACTGAGGGCGCTTTAAAAAAAAAAACCCATCCAAATGTCACAAAGTAACTCAACCATATATGGCAGACTTCACATACACATCTACTTACATTGTTACAAATATATTGTAATGCCAAAATCACAAAAATGTTTCCCATTATTTAAAAAGCAAAGCTTATTTTCAATAGCATTCAAGTCATAATCAAATATCTAGAAGCAGAAATGGTTCTGTCACATATTGAAAAAAATGGCCAAAAATTCAAGATGCTGTTAATACTAGAAAGGTATTTGTTAAAAAAAATGTAACATGATGTTTGAAAACTTCATTGGGCTCTGAAACTACAGTACAACTGCTACTCCTATTCCTGTACTATCTCACTAGCAGCAAAATAAAACTCTTACTCTTGAGCTTCAGAAATCAGTCTTTTTAGTTCATCTTTATCCAGCTGTATCTGTAAAGACAAAATACCAGTTTAACAAAATTTGCAAACTATTACACTGTTACACTTAAATTTGTTTATGACCAATCTTAGTAAAAAAAATCTTGCGCTGAAGATGGTAATAAATGTATGAGAGGGCAAAAAATGCTAAAATTGTAAAATCAGTGGTTTAAATGTGGTATGAACATTTGTGGTTTAAAGGTTTTGACAGTAATTTACCATCTCCAAGAACATTCAATAATAAATATCACTGACAAATCCTACAGCTGAAGTGGTCGAATAAAATGCTGGATGAAAGTGAAAATCTTAAGACATGGATAAACCAACAACCAACAACCAAGAGACTGCAACACAGCATTTCAGTGCCTTCCACTCCTTCCAGTATCACAAAGCAAGTGCTAGACTGAAATCCCCATGAGACCAGGAAGAAAGCCCCCAAAACAGACCTTCAGAAAAGCTTGATACAGTCCCCAGCTAAAGTGCATCAAACCTGTACTGGAAGGCATCCAACCGGTATGCCTGAGGATGTAGCTAAAGAATGACAGGGGAGGTCTTATGTCCCGTGGAGCAAAAACATCTGATGATAGTGGTGGCGGTTCTGAATATCAATCTACACTCCAGTGAGACAGCTCCGCTCCTCTTCCGACGATCGCATTCTCGCAGTACCCCGCATCAGGACAAAAACATATGGACAGCGCATGTTCACCTTCTCCGCATCCACCCAATGGAACTCACTTCCCCACAACATTCGCCACTCCCCATCACTGCAGACTTTCAAACGAAACTTAAAAACTTTTCTTTTCCGAAAGTACCTTGACTGACGTCCCAATTGCCTGTCTGCATTAACTTACAACTTTCTCTGTTCATCGTCTCTTATGATACTTTTCCACCCATCTGTGACTGAAGGACGATCTGTTTCCAACCTGTTGGTCAGTGGTGCGTTCATCTCTCCCTCTATGTGTGTGTGTGTGTGT
>SMGT01004936.1:324162-376244 GCA_004794575.1 Lanistes nyassanus
TGTGTGTGTGTGTGTGTTTCATTGCTTTCACTAGAGTGTCTGTGTCCATCGTCCGCGCGAAGTGTGCATGAAATGTGTTCTCGCGCGTTAAAAACCCACATTTTATTTATTTATTTTATTTATATACCACTTGGCAGTGCTTTTGGATGGTGGGGGTTATAAATACAAGGCAACGATTTTTGCCCTTTTTTAAAAAAAACTTTCGTACTTGACCATGATTTAAAGGACAATACTGAAGGTAACTGAGTGATAAATCATCGGCTTCGTTGTGCATGATACTGACTTTTGGCCTTTGATTTGGTCTATAAATACATGGCCATGGTGTTTTTTTGTGGGTCTGAAAGGGTGAACCAAGTCGGTGAATTTTAGTGCTACTTAAATGATAACAATAATTTGATAATAGCTCAAACGAAAATGTAGACGCACATGGGGACGCAAACATGGATCAACTCGTGAGCCCCAAAACATACACTGTAACACTAACAGTGATAATGATAACAAAACAGTAAAACACACGCCCACAGGGGGAGTTGGGGCGATTACAATCTACTTTGTTTTAGTAGTAATACTAGTAAAGTACTCAAGTAGATCTACTATCTAGTACTTATCTTATGTGCACTACTAAGTACTAAAAAGTAAAATACTAGTACTAGCAGTAGTAGTAGTAGAGAAAGAGAAGGGAAAACAGTCCCACCTTGTCCGGATTTTTCTTAGCGACTCCTCTTTTGACCCATACGATGCAAGGTACAATGCTCGGCGGTCGACTCATCTTCACATTTGTCTGAAAAAAGTACTTAGGAAATTTTCTTGTGGTGAGCAGCCGTTGCGTACACACGTGTTTAGCTGAAAGTTGCCTTTTCCCCCGAGGAACGATAACTTATCTTCCCTTTGAGAGATTTTGTCAGAGTTACAGTTCCTGTTTGACTTCATAAATGCCTATAGTTATAAGGCCTTGGATTGGTTATATAACACTTTTCCGTGAACTTATTGAACTGTTAACTTACTCGGGAAACGTGGCACAAACAGTAGAATATTACTATTATAATTACAATGCATTGTGTATCCCGTACAGGTCGGATATGTACGTACAGTGCAAACTACTTGCGGACTCTCACCTCTTTACGCTTTAGACAGGCATCAGAAGGATATATGCAACCTTTTATTTCAATGATGATGATTATTATTATTATTATTTGATGCATCTTTTACTTTAAAGATTATTTGTTGAGCTTTTAACATAAATTATTTCTTTATCAGAGCAAGGCGTACGGTGTAGGCCGTAAAGGCGAGGACGTAATGTTCATATAGGTTCCTATGCTCCCCCGTGCGTTTCTTTTCTTTTCTTCTTTTTTTTTTTCATTTTCTTTTGACCTTTGAGTTTATGCGGAGATCGGTTGGGTTTTTTTCTCTTCCTTCTTTTTGTCTCGCTTTGATACTGAAAGGGTATATATAATATGTTATCAATAACCCTTGTGTCTCTTGAAGTAGTATGCCACGGACATATTCTTCATGCAAGATATGGTTCGAGGACATTTGGAGGCCGTCAACTTAGGGTACAAGATCACGTCACGCAACAACTTCCGCGAGCGCCGCCCGAGCTATAAATAAACACGCACAAAGAAGTTTGCAGATAAACACTGAGTGCCTAGAGCAAGGGCAACCACAACGAAGTCGAGGAACAACAGCTTTTGAAACCCAACCCTACACGTACGTCGTCCTTGGACTTGGCACCAAGGTACAACACGTAATTAGCACGGCGGGGAATTCCCGCCTGGTGTAGACATCCTACCGCGCTGTAAACACTGCGGTGGTCAGCAGAGAGTGTGTGACCAAGGTATATGTCATGCCGAACTCAATACTATCTCTGGGTGAAGTAAGCTGCGTAACGATCCATCACCGGCGAACGACTGGAATTTCTGCATCCACGTTTATGTGCACACATCTTCCTGCCTACTTTCATATTATGTGTGTTGTTGCGGCTCTGTTAGGATACACAGATATTGTAGACCTCTCTCTGCTGCGCACTTTGCATCTACGCGTATGAGATTTTTATAATTACCTAACAGTCTTCATATTCCCCAAAGCAGGAACTTTCTGCATGCTTATTATGGAGCTTGTCAAGACGGGTTGAAAGCCATAACTGTCACGCGCCAGGGCAAGACTGCATGATTGCTTTTATGTGCATCTACCGATTGTTTTTATACTTTTATCCATGAGAAAATCTGCAGTCGTTTTCCAGGAAGCACACCACATGTGGAGATTGTTATTCTTATTGAGAAGATAATGTTTACAGCATACATTTTCACCCATGTTCAAAATATATGTAAATCGTTATCAAATATTGAAGAAGAAAATATCTGCGGGTCAGGTTCATATATTTAATTTTTTATTATCCCAGATAATCATTATTATTCATAACAGGAGACAACTTTGTTTATCTCAGCGCTCTTAGTGGAAAGGGTTTATCTAAAACACTTTACAATTCATTAAAAACATATAGGTGCTCTGGTGCCACAGTGGTTAGGTGAATTGTCGCAGACAGTGCAGAACATCGTATGTCTTATGTTCAAGTCTCGTCACATGGTTATATTTGTAAAGGTCAATTTTTATTTTAGATAAATGGAAAAGCAATTAAATTCAGAAATGCATTGTAAAAGCTGCTGAGGTCAGTGACTTGACCTGGTGAAGCTCTGCCGAGGCTGACAGTAATTAACTGTTCTAGACACTCCAGAACCATTGACATTGATTATGAGCCCCCATATAATGAAAACTATAATTATATAATATAAACCCTTAAGAAAATCATGCATGACTGCGTCATCAATGCATGAAACTAAACGAGTGCACGTGCTCATATATGTTTCTCGATCCAACAGTTATCTGCTAAAACGGTGCATTATTCTTACTGCATTTAATTAATTCATTTCTAAGCAGTGCACTCGGAGTGCCTTGTCCACAAATGTTACTGATATATATATATATGAATATTTACGAACCCTCTAGATTCTCCAGTTACGTGACGCTCTCTCCCAAAGTTGGATGAAGCATGACGTCTATTTTTAATAGCTCATTGTTCTCCTCAGTAATAAGCCCGCGTTCGAAAAACTCCATCGAACAGAGATCGACTGCACTAGCGCCGAGTGCATCGACATCAGCAGGCTGCAAACTGTCATCGATTCACCTAGTTTTTCCAGTCAGCTGTTGAGTCGCTTTTCAGCCCATGTGTTTTCCATCCCTCCAGTCATTGCTATAGAGAGTGCCGGCTGCTGTGTGGTGCGTGTGCAGAAGGGGATTCCCCAAGTAGCCTTAGCCGCGAAGTATTTTTGGTTCCATGGGTTTGCTGTTCCTCCCAAGCTATCGACGCAAATAACTCCAAATGCTCTCACTCTCTCTAGTGTGTCTTTATCGTCTCAACAACTGCATCAAATTCTTCTTCCGATATTGCCGACATCTCAGTGAATAAAAATTCTTCGGACGACATGACATGCATAAATTATAGCTATACTTAATTTTAAACACTGGAGACAAAAATTAACTGTATTATTGGTGGGCCATTGCCGTGTGGGGAACAAAAACATTCAACAGCGTGAAAGAAACACCCCCACCCGCCATTAATACTGTCCAAGTCGAAAACAGACGCATTTACTGGTTTCGCATGACCTCTTTCGAGGTTCAAGGCCACTTGCAGATTATGCCTTCGATCGTTTCTGCTTTGAGGAAAGCCGCCAAGATATATACCCGTTAGGCAGATTTAGAATGCAGATCTGTTGTGGGAATAACTTCAGCAGGCGCATCGCTCTGTGAACACATCTATAAAACACGGTATACCCAAATTTAGGGCTTAGCATTAACCTCCCCTTTTTCACTGCTAAAAAAAAAAAAGTAAAAATGTTCCTGCTATCCAGCCCACGCGACATATCTACCGCAGCTAAGTCTTTTTCTTTTTTTCGTCGTTTTTGTGTCGTCCTGATGAAGGGGTAGTGCCCCGAAGCATGTAGATTGTCTTCGTCTTTGTACTGTTCTAGCTTGGTTCAGTTCCCTTGTTTTTAATTTTAATTTGGATTTTCCTCCAAGCGACAGTCACTTGTTTTTCTCTTTTAAAAATTACATAAATTTTCCTTGCCCCAAAAAAGGTTACCTGTATTTGTCCGATAAGAGAGTATTTTGAACTTTCCTTGCCTAAGGCTTTAAGATGACCTCCATTTGTCCGACAAGGGCATTTACTTTAAAAATAAGTGGGAAATGTCTATTTTGTCCAGTCTGGCTAGCTGTTTGAATTTTTACCTTCCCGAGCACAAAATTAAATATGCAAGACCGCTCGGGCACCGTTAATTTCAAGCCCTGTGTGGTAGCTTCCAACTTAACAATTTTTCGTCCTTAATAATAAAAGGTCACAATCAATATTTGTGGCAAATCTTACAAAATCCTAGGATTGCGATTGATGGATGGATGGATCCCGATATTTCCTTCAGTCGACCTTTGGGTCATCCTTTTGTATGAGGTCAATAGAAAGGTCATCGTCGTCTTTGTTGTCACCATACCAATCTGCAGTTTGCACACCTCAAATCTGCTAAATTCGTTCACTTAGAATTTCAAATATGGCTGGTGCTCTGTGTTGATGCGTTCGTGCCAGTTTTTATACCTTTCAAACATTATCTGCCCAGTAATAGCACCTGGATTACACGTATATGTACACTAGCAAAGAATATCAAGCGAGAGTGTAAACTTGCGGGGTATCTTGATGCAGATGTATGATACCAGGAATAAAAAATCGATGCTATGTTTCTTCGTCCAGTCTAACCTCACGTACATTATAAATGCTGATTTGGATGGAAAGTGCTTCCATCTTGTGTTGACATTAATATAGGAGTGGGGGTTACAGGCCTTTTTTTTAAATCGTGGTCCTGATTTTGGACATGGAGGTACTGGGGTCGACCTTCTGGTAACTTTGTGAGAGACTCAAATCAGAACATCATTACTATACATAGAATACACGACACGTCAAACGGAGTGTGCTATAAAGCACGCTTTGCATTTGTGTAGCTTGTCCTGCATGCAGATAGGAATATATTCATAACGAGAGAGAGAGAGAGACGGAATATTCCACAATCCGTGAAGAGAGACAGAAATCTTGTAACAACGTTGTCGATTCTATAGGAGCTCAGCCTGCATAGCTGGCTTCGTACGTAGACCAACGGGAAGATGCACGTGGTGCGCCTGGGTATGTAGGGGGTTTCGATTGCGTTAGCACAAGTAGGCCACGCACGTTCCAGCCCCCATTCACTACGGCACTCATTGACTGCGCCGTCTGTTCTATTTTAGGCGGCGCGGTGTCGTCTCCCTACTGGACAGGAATCACCGTCTATGACGTCACGGGGCATTCGTATCGGCAACACGGTGGCCACCGTTCCGCCCGCTTGACTTGCGGTCTAGATCCCAGAGTGAAGTGTTTCCCCATCTTGCAAGCTTTTAGCATCGCGCTACTGTGTAGCTGGCTTGCAAGCCGCGGTTTCTCTGCACTGAGAACCATTTGTCTCCTCTCCTGGTCTACTGTTTGTCGGAATCGGCGCGTTATGGTAGTTATGGTATTTGTCTGGGTGTACAAATAAATTATTAAAACTATTTCCGATACGCCTAAGAAGAATATCAATTGATAGCATGTTTATGTTCACCATTTTCACCAACACACTGCGCGCTGCTGCACTCAATTCTCCATCACTCTGGTCTTTTTTTGTATTTATACTAGTCGATGGAATTGAAATGTGGATGTCGTGGTTAGTATATTACAAAATGTGTAAAGTAGAAAGTAAAATTTTATCTTCCCCCACACATCATGACTCAATTTGAAGCTTGGCGGCGGTGGGTGGGGTTCGTCGGCAGAGTTATCTTTCTTGCAATCACGCCAACAAAAGAATGCAACGTCTTTTGATGAAAGTAGTCTTTATTTATTGTAGTTTGTAAGGTGCATAACCCTCAAGCTGTTGCTGATATCAAAATGCATACATTTTAAACGTTCTTACTAAATTAATGTCATTATAACGAAAGTGTTTGGCGAATTGATGACGCAGACAGTTCAAAGAAACAGTGCAGTGTTCGCCATCTTGTGTAGCACACTCGAGGAAATGAATCTATCGCGGGTACCCCTCTAGTAACCAATTGCAGGCATGTTCATTATGCTTTTTGTGACGATTTTTCCTGAAATTCCTCGCGTATGGACAACAATGTGGCCGTTTAGATAAGTTGTGACAGACATTGTGAGTTGTATTGGACTTCCATAGTAGATGTTGAGCCCTGGGCAGGCCACGATCAGTTGAGCCAGCAGATATTTCGAGCTCATTTTATGCACGGAGAGCGGTCAGTCTTTTGCTGCAGCCTGCTTGATGTGGAATCCCCCAAACACTGAGGATTTACCCCGCTCTCCGTGCGCCCTTGCTGCAGATATTGATGTCGCGTAGGTCAGAGTGAAGTTACGCGTGCTGTAATTGCCAATAGGCTGACTGGCATTGTGTGTTTTCATGAAATTTCTGGTTCAAAATGGCTAACGTTTTGAACAAAGACCCCTTCACCTACGAGGAGGATCGTCGGAGTTTTCTCCAGGACTTGCGTCGTTTCCACGCTTCGCGGGGGTGAGTGAACTATTGAATCTTAACTTTATTACCATTTTAAGCGTATATTTACTTGTATGATCAAGTATTTCAATAATTTCATGCTACATTTTATTTTCAGGACTTCATTTGATCGGATACCAGAAATAGGAGGTAAAGAGGTTGATCTGTACCGCTTGTACCGACGTGTGATCGACCTGGGAGGTTGGCAAAAAGTAAGCTTATTTCCTTTCATTTTTTAGAATTTTTGTTCGGTTTGTGCATTTTTAGGCATTTAAGACTATGTCTGATCAGTCATACAGAGCATTCCATAAAACACGCGTGGAACTCGCCAAAAAGTGGACAGCAGCTGAAGCGTGCTGTTGGTAGCGAGGGTTAAAGGCGTGCTGCCTGTATTTGGCCTTAGCCGGTGTTTACGTTTAGCAGGTAGACACAGTGTCCACAACACGTGCTTTTTATCTAGCTTGATAGCAGAAACAGCGAAAGCACAGTGCCAGATTGTCTTCTGTTTTTTTTTATAAAAGAAAAAAGCACTTTAACAAGTCACCTTATTTGGGCATGTCATTCATCAGCCTTGACTGTAGTTGCTAATGTAGTTTAAGTTTGGTGTGACCAATGAATCAAACTTAAGTAAGTTAAAAGCACTCAACATGGATGATGTGCAGGAAAATTTAGTAGCCAGCAAGTAGTGTCAGTTTCAGATTTCCAATGATTAGCATCCCTTATATAAACTAAAATCTAGTTTGATTATGCTTCCCCACATCTCAACCCCCGCATGAGAAAAAATATAGCTCGTTCACACCCAGTTTTTTATCTAACAAGTTTCAAAACTGCAACAAAAGCTGTACACATAGTACTGTTTTGCTCCATTTGAAACTCCTGTTAGTAGCATCCTAATATTTCTTCTGAAGGACATGGTCTTTGTAGTCTAGAAATAGAATTGGCATAAAAACATCATATGACATGTTGAAAAGTAGCTATGACAAAGGATGTTGGGTAACTGGAATATCATTAAGTGGCATTTAAAGAACTTTTGTGCGTCAGTTACATCAATTTTCGTACTTAAATCTCTGTACGGAAGGATGAAGTTTCTGACATTAAAAATAGTGAAAAAAATGTTTTCTTTACATAATTAACGTAAGTTGAATGTAATTCTTTCAGAGTATATCATAGGTACGAAGAAAGTTTAAAGGCTTAAGGTTAACTTGGAGTTAGAAACAGTGCTGTTCTGAATTTGTTCTGGTGCTAGTACACAAGTTCATAGATGATCAGCTATGAATATCTTTATAGCCAAAAAGTGAGATAACATAAGCAACCAGAGAAGAAAATGGAATTCTTGAGCGAAGAGGGAGGCAGCTGCATCTCTTCTGTGTATTTGTTTAAATCAGAAAAACATAGTGTGTGGAGCCAAAAATTTCATTTAGTCGTATTAAGTGTGTGAGTAAAACAAGGAAACATCATAATGAGTAGTAAACTGCATCTTGGACATGACTGCATTGCTTTGCTGCATATGCTAGAGAACAAAATTAGCACTAGCAATGTAAGATAGGGATAGGATGGAAGGTATGACAAATTACACCATTTTATATTTATGTTAATTGTTATATCAGTATCGGGATATTTTCCACAGCAGCTGGATGTAATTACTAATATCCCATTTGTCTAACCCTTTCCCTTTTTAAAAAAGATATCTTCATTAAGTAATTTCAGTGATTACTCTGGTTCTTAGCAGTATGCAGGTAAACAACCACAATGTTAGCAAGAACTTGAAAATCAATGGAAAATAGGCCACACTAGTGGGGGTGGCTTGATGTTTAGGCAGAGTATTACTATTACAGGCATGAGGAAGGGTGGGGGTGGGTGGAGATTAGGTCAACTTGGTCTTGAATACACAGCCACTGTACTATCCGTGTTTGTCATGGGGAACATATCTTCACTTTCTGGTGTTATAAGTAACTTTCTTGACCCAATGAATTTATAAATTCTTCAGCAGTTTTCAGAGTCTTACATTGGTTCTTATTTTCCTTAGCCTCATGGAGCACACATCTGTCAGTCATGGAATATAAAATTAAGAGTATATAAGACGTCAAGGTTCATGCAAAATCGCCCAAAAGTGGAAGCACTTTCTCCCCAAAACATCCATCCAGCATGAGAGTCAAAAACTTCGAAATAAAGCAGTGGCAGGTGTCACATTGACATAGTCAGCTCTGTGTTCCATTTTGACAGAAGATTACAATACAAGAAATGTTATTTTTAAGGTTGAATTTTTCATAGCATGATAAATTATGCTTTGCAGGTAAGTTGCTGCTAATGGACCATTATTTGTGTTACTTGACAAAGCAAACTGCTTGAGCTGATCTGTATCTGTAGATATGTCTAGAGAATTTTTGCTTTTTTAATTGGAGTTGGGTTTTGGGTAACAAATCATGCAGCGACTGTAGGTATGCAGGAGATTTTTTAAATGTCAGTGTAGACATTGATTTTAAGCACATTGACTTGCATACAATACATTAATATGTCTCTGTGAGCACACACTTCCTACAGTTTAGAGAGATTTTCAGTACTTTAAATTTATTTACAGGACTAGTTTTGTGCAGCTGTGGATTAGCCTGTGGGCAATTGGCTGGTAATTGTGGTATCTGTGGATGTGGGAATTTTTGCCATGCTGTTGTTGGTCACATTCAGCAGACCATTACACCATGCCAGTCTACAATTACACAGTGATATCACATATCATTCTGTTCTTTATTTTTTTTTACCTTGACAAGCTAAACTTGGCATTTTGTAGCTGTTAACATAATCTTCAAAACGAATAAAGTTTATATTCATGACATTCTTTCACAGTTTAATCACAGTTTTTTTCTTCTTCTAACAAGTGTGTAAGGGCGCATTTGCACGTGGATGTATAATTTTACATGGCATGCACTTGTTTGTGAACAAGCACACACAGACACAGTAAATCACTAAATGCAGCTTTGTCAATGTCATTAATTCGATTGTTTTATGACATTAGAAATCTTGACTATCCTTTTTTTAACAGTGATGAGAATCTGGCTTAGGACTGTGAACTCTCAATAGCGTAATTTTTTATTTGCACAGAGGAATGAGTATTGCAGATTTTGTTGAGCTTCATCCTAATTCTGTGAGACTACACAAGACTTAAGTCCTTGTGGTGCCCAAGGATTAAAAATATGCTAATGTCATTTGCAGAATCAGAATAAAAAATATTATGTGTTGTCGCAAGTAAGCATAAAAATAAGATAAGGAATTTTTTTTTATTAGTGACACCAGTCCAGTGCAGTTAGTAGTGGTACAAGCAGACTACTTGGCTGCTGGTGTCATTATATGATTATTCTTCATCTGTCAACTATTTGGTGTCTGGTTCTAGTAGATTTGGGATGGCATGTTCAGGAAGATAGGAAGAGAAACAAGGATGAGGAATGGGGATGCCTAGCCTAGGAAATACTGTGTTACCAGTGCACTTTATTTCATTTCTGTATTGTGTTTGTGATACCATACACTAATAGAGAAGCTCAGAATGTTAAGAATCCCTTAAAATGTACATTTGTACTGCAATTACTGCAAATATATCCAGCACATTGTTACACTACAATGTTGTTAACACGTTTCATAACTTTTTTACTTGTGTAGATTGTGGCTAGCTGTGTACACCAACACCAACACCACCCTTCCCTCTGCCCCCCCCCCAACCAAACAAAAAAATCAGAAATGTGCTGGATGAAGGGAGCTGGGATGGGGAGGAAAGGATTAATTTGATATGGGATCACTTTTCTTGTGCGCAGTGACAGTTAACTTGATTTACAGGTGAGAAATGTCTAGGTAGCATGCAAAATTATTTTTACAGTATAGTTTTTACATAGGTCTGAGGTACCACTTTCCAAAGTGTATCTGGTCTGAAAGTGAAATGGGGGTCTGTGCCTACACATTCTTTAATCAAATCCTATTGTACTGGAGGCTGTAGTTAAGAAATTGACGTTTCTTCCCCCCTCCCCCCACAGTTTCAGTTCAACTGATTTGGGTCTTTGTTTGAAAAAATAAACTTATAAAGTAAGGATTTTTCTTGGGGTATTTAAGCTTTGTGGTTATTTTTTCAAAAATGCATAATTGTGATTTTTTTAAAAAAAAGGTGCTTTGGTGTTGGTGTTCACTGTTAAGAGACAGCAGCATATACAATGTAATTTGTAAATTGTGTATACTACGTGTACCTTTTTCTTATATAAAAATCTTTTTAAATAATCTCTCTCATAAATTATATGGCTAAAGTCTACGTTGTAGAACAAGCAAAACGTTACAGAAGTGTTATTTTTCAAAGAGTTTAGATATTAGTGACTGGGTCTCAGACTTTATAGTGTCAAGAGAATTAATAGAGGATGAGGTGTATGGTGAGGTTTTTTCAAGTGTTCAGAAACAGTCCCCATACAGCTGGCATCAGAGTTGAAAATGCTGCCAACAAACACCCCCTCTAAAAATGCAGTAGGGTTAGCTTGTCAGTCTGGCAGAGGATGAAGCTTCCATCTGCACAAAGGGCTCGAAAGACATGCCAGCATTTGAGGAGCTGGGCTGTGGAGTCTATGTCATATGGATTTTCCTTGTTTTATAGTTGGGCTAAAGGTCAAGGCAGTAGCTGGCTCGCTCTTTCTTGCCTGTACAGTGTTAGGTGGACGAATGTGCTTTCCAAAACTGATCAACTGGCTGTAGTATATAGGATGGTGTTAAGAGGAGGAACATTTGCACTGAAATCACTCACCAACTTGGCTCATTTACACAGGACATTGTGGCAGACTTTGGTTTTAGGGCCCTCCTCCAACCAACCCCACCCCTCAGCATCCTTAAAGATATGCAGAGAGTTTGATTTGGTGTTGTTTATAAATATTACATATCGGTCATTAGGGTCTTCAGGCAGATCAGTTCAGAATTCAACATATTATAATTAAACAAGACTTGGGACGAAAGGAGCCCCATCATCACACGAAGGTGGTGCTGGTGATGCATTTATGCACATATGTACATGTATGTCCAAGTAACATTGCATACTATATGATGTCATTTTAAAATATCTTAAGCACTGACAGTACATTGGATTATAGCTAATTGGAAAGCAACTTTTACTTGAGTTTTATGAGGAATGGTGTTGGGGATTTGCCCTTTATTTAAATGCTTGGCATAACTGGTGATTTGATTGAGTGGAATCTAAAAGAGATAAAAGAGATACACCCAGTTTATCCAAGAAGAGTCAGACTTCTTGAGTTCTCAGCAACATTCTCTGGTACTGGCATCTTGCACCTCCTGTCTAGCAACTTGACTGGCTGTTTTCTGAGACAGAGCTGACGTTTTTCGGTTTCCCATTAGTGATATGCATCTTAAGATTGAGGGTGGCTTTTCCTTTTTTTAATTTGTCAAGGAATCCAATGCTTTCCAAGCACTGTCAAAATTTAGTAGGCATGTATGTAGTTGAGAAGAACCAACGACTGCTATGCTTAATCCATATTTAGGCTAAATTAGAGAGGAATACACTGGCAATAGTCTAGTGACTTTTTAAGCAGTCTGTCTTTTGAAGTGGGGGAGGGGGATGAAATGGGAAAGGAAAGAGTTTATTTGGCCAGACCCTCCCCCCCAAGCCTCCGATTCTGTCTTTGCTGGTAAGTTGAAGCAGTGCTTGTCTGTTAGACTAAATTTCACACTCAGTCAAAGGAAGTGGATGAAAGTGCTATTGCAGTAACAGCCAGCATTAAGTAATATTAGGTCAGACTTCGTTCATGTTAAAGTTTAACTTTAAGGCTCACCATGGAAAGTTGTATTTCATCAGGATCCTCAAGAACCATTCTCACACTTTTCCTCCCATCCTTTCAGTAAGTATAGCCTGTAAGGCATTAATTTGCAGGGAACTTAGAGATAGTTATAACTTAAAAGTTGCATTCAGAAGCTCACGATATACCTTCTGCTTCTCGGTCCACTGGAATAAAGTACATTGTATATTTGTAGTGCAAGTCACTACACTTTGAATTAGGCTGATGGAGGTCAGTGCCATCTAGAGTAATTCAGTTGTAACTATTAAGTTATACTTGCATAGATTCCTATTGTATATAATTTTGAAGGGTGCAGAGGGTGGCTGTCCAGCCACCCCGTACCCTCAGTAGAAGTAAAGCTAAATGTGAAATCAGTTAACTATCAGTGGTGTACTAGTGTTTTTAAATATTTTGTGGCTGCACAGCATATTGAATGGGGGTAGGGGATAGAGGGGATCATTTCCAACCTAGTAATGTTGTACTGTTATCCTTGTTACTGACAGCTTTCAAATTCTGAGGGTTCACGACAAGAAATAAGGGCTCCTATGTGTTAATGATTTAAAAAAGAAATGTGCATCTTTGGGATGTATTGGTGGAAATATTCCTGTGTCCCATCGAATTTCAATTTTTGTAATATGAGAAACCATGTGTCTTTGCCTTGAAATATTATTTTCTTTTTTTTCCAGAAACAATTTCATGCAGCAGTTAATATTCTATAGTTATGTGCATTGACAACAAAGCATTTTATGAAAGATCAGAGTTGATAACACTGGCTGACCTATAGGCACTTTGAACATTCGTGTGCAATACTGAGAATGATTTATTGTGTTTATGTTTTTTAATTAAATCAGTAATATTGTAGGCAGTAATCTTTACATCTGTTGATCTAGGTATGATTTATACAAATTCTGAGGAGAACGGAAACATCTTGGTCTTCCTAGTATGTGTCTATATCAGCATATGCTTGCTGTCTAAGGTGCCAGAGTTTCAAGTTTGCCATGTAGTTTATCTTGTATAGTTTTATACCATTAGATCTTTTAAAGATGTTTGTCCTGATTCAGGAATTGCTGTAAAATGCTACTATTTGTAAAAAAAAATTCAGATTGGCATGTTTTAAAATGTTCTGCTTGAAAAAATATTACTGGCTTTCCTTTAATTTTTAAGTTAATTTATGGTGTTGTTTTATCATGTTTTTAACATTTCACATTGGACAAATTTTGTGCAGTTAAACAATGACCAGTTGTGGGAGGATATTGTTGAAGAGTTCCATATTCCAGTGGCTTGCACAAATGGCACTCAGGCCCTCAAATACATATATTTTCGGTGGGTAAATGATGTAAATTTGACTTTATTTTGTTCTTCTGTTACATATGAAACAAAGAGTCAGTTTTGTTTTATGCTTTGATACCAGTATGGTGTAAATTTCTTGAAGATAACTAGAGTAAAATTTTAAGAGATGATCGGTGAAGATTATTACTTTAGGTAAAACCTGGTTCTAATTGGTTGTTAAACGATCAGGAAGAGCCAGTGTGAAGTGGAGATGCAGCGATAGTAATCACCAGCACTATTCTTTGATTTAAGTAGGACAGTAAATCACTAGGGACAAGATTTAAGTACATATACCAAGAATTGATGACAAAGTCTTGTTAAAATAAAGCTTTCCTGTCTACCCAGGACACCTTTATAGTTGTATCTGTTCCAGATTCAAATGTTAAAGCAAGCTGCATTCTTTAATTTGCACCTCTTAGTTCTGACATAGAAATACATGTACTGATAAGGAATTTATCAGCAATTTATCAGCACTTGTAAAGGAAAACCTATAAGAACCTACTGTCAGTACATGTACCTCTTCAACCGTGTAATGTGAATTAGAACATCCATAGTTGCTTCCATAGCACTTATTTATAAGATTAAATATTGGTGTTATAATAAGACAAAAAATGTAAGAATTGTGTCTGCTTTGATGACAGAGGAGTTGTCTGTCTTTTAATACCAGTTTATTTATTGGGTCTCAAAATATTTAGGTATCTGAACATCTATGAGAAAGTGCACTTCTTGGGTGTGGATCCTGATCAGTCAGGAGATGACAGTGAGGAAGGACCTGCTCGGAAGAAAGTATGCCTGCCTGTGGAGTCAGTTCCTTTAGCATACAATTATGCTCATCACAGAGTACCAGGTCAGCCCTGTGTTCAGCTGTTTGTTGGTTTTTAGTGACAGATGTTTGTTAGGCATGATTACTTCTATTGTTTTTGAAGCAGTTAACATAAAAAAGTGTAAGGCAAGCAGTGTTGTGCAGTTACCTAGGGTCTGTTACAAGTGCCTTCATTTGAAAAGAAAATTTCAAGTTGGATTCTTTAGCTTAACTAGTTGGGAATGGTACATTAACATGCATAACAGAATTTGTGTCGGTGTTATAGTGGAAAGTTAAAAGGAATGTTGTGTGCTGTGGTATAATAAAGGAATTTTTGGATATCGAACAATTCACTTTTGTATGTCACTAATGTGGCAGTTATGAGAGAATCTGTTTCCCCATTAATTCTGTAGATGCCATGAGGTCTGTGCACCGGATGGACAGTGACCTGGCTCGCTTTAGCGACTATGAGAAGCTAGAGATGGCGCTGAGATCAGGACTTCCAAACGAAGTTGACTTTGCAATAAATGTGTGCCTGCTGTTGTCAAATGAAGGGCGCTATGTGCTCAAGCTGTCCAAGTCTCTTCATCTCTTGCCTCTTCTGATGTCCAGCGTCGGCATTTTTGAAGAAGGTTGATGACTACATTGTTGTAGTAGTGCTGTTTCTGGTTGTTTTCTGTTTAAACTAACGGGGAGGTTGTGCATGTATATAGATATCCTGGTGCATATTTGCGGGTAATGTTTCGGCTGTGAATTAAGCACATACTTCCATATCAATAGAATTAACTGTGTTGGAGAGCATATGCAGTGTGTACACTGCTTACGTGACACAATGCATTTCTTATGATTAAGGGATTAATAGTGGTTACACTGTACTCAGAACATTTTTTAATCATAAAGTTTAGCTTTTGTATGACTAAGGGACCAAGATTAGACTTGTGGCATGCTTTTAATTAAATGGATCTGAGATGTCAGCACAGCAAATTTTTATGGTTACACTACAGGGTATACAATGATGTAGTCAGACGACCTAGTGGGAGTACGTGCTTCGTGTTCTTTCACTGTCCTGTCACTCAAACAAAACTCAACTCCAGTAACATAAATAGGACCCACCACTATTTATTGTCACCCAGGAGCACTGGACGTAACTAGGTACCTTTTATGCTTCACCTCAAACTCACACACCCAAGAACAAAAAAAAAAATATTCACCCTTCAACTACTTCACACCACTTCCTCAAGGTTTCACCCACATTTACTTAAAGAGCAATAAAAAAAATCAGACCTCAATTTCAATTCAACACTCATTCATCAACCACTACTTCTCCCTGCTGTCTACTGTTACAGTGTAAACATCCAGGTATTCGCTCCTGCAGAACAGCGAAAAAAATGCCGGTCACGTAAGTAGGCCTGTGGTGGATTACTTTATCACAAAGCAACAACAGCAACAAAACGACCCAAAAAGCCCCACAAAAATCCACTTAATAACCAGCCATTGTAATAGACTGGACAAAATTGCATGCTATCTTTCAACCATCAACCCTTATTTACATGCGGACCCAAGCACTTATTTCAAACGCATCAGCAAAACAATAACCTCGACAAATCCAATATTTCCTTTACTAAGCACTAATTGTTCCGGCTGTGCACCTCTGCACTAACATAATCCTGAATATTTATCTCCGTTAAGTTTTGTCTTCAGGTCTCCCTTCTCATGAACACTAAGTCCGAAATTTCAAGTTAACAGTTCTAGCCGTATCAGTTATACAAGTTCCAAGTAGTCAACTTTTTCTCCGAGACGTACACGGTCGTCTCCACGGAATATATTTCTCAGAAGCTCCCAGTCGAAAGACACACAGTTCCACAAGTTCGCATCAGTCATCTGTACATCTCGACGTAGCGTCTCCGAGGCCTACACGCCCCAGCAGCCGTCGTATCACGATCTACGTAACAACTTCAAAGCTAATAGTTCCGATTTTTCTCTAGTAAAAGTTCATGTCTTCAAGCTGTCCTCTACTGATCTCGTCTCAGTGACGTGTTCCCGATATGCGGCGCCGCTCCCGAAAAAGACGCAAATTTCTTGCCTACCTGGCTTGCCCTTAGGTTATGAATGTAGATTGCACGCCTCACTCTGCGTCACTTCGGCGATCAGACGGGACCCCAACACAACTGTCCTACTGCCCTGATCGTGGCCACGTGCAACACGGTCGGACTTCTCTCGCCTCGATACTCGGGTGCGCTCCACGCTACCGCTTTTCTGGTCACGAGGTTGCCTCTTGTTTGCACCTCTTCCCACCCTCCACGTCCAAAATCGACAGGTCTCGGCTCTAGGGCGGACGAATCCTGGCGTTGTACAGGGGTCTCTTTACCCCTACCTGGAACTCCTAAGATTTCCTAACTTATTACCTAGCTTTGAACTATACCTCCCTAACAATCAAGTTCGCCATACAATCACCTCTCACTATAAAACAGGTAAATTCAAACTGCAACATTTTCCATCAAAATTCTCTTACAGTGTAATCATGATGATTTATCGTACCTGAAATCACTTCATAAGGGAAATATACAATTTAGCAGAAGATTCTGGAGATCATATCTCAGTTTTACCTAGTAATTTAGCACATTAAACTATATTAAGCATACACACACACACAAAAGAGAATCCTGCTGATACACAATACCTTCAGTTAAGAGATTGAAGGAGCAGGTCACATCAAATACAGTGCGTACATCCCTCACGTTCCCACACATCAGTTTCCTACATCATCTCTCTAAAGTTCTCAGTTCACAACTAAAGTTTTTCGTTAACCACTCTCTCAATTCCCCAAGGAGTGAGCAAGCTCACCCCTCCCCCGCTGTGCAGTTCGGCTATACCGTTCAACGACTCGTATGGTAGGCCGATCTAATCATAACTTCACTTGTCACGAGGTTCGTGACAGTTTTCATGATGGAAGAGTCTAGCTTTTACCCAGGGCCAGAATCCACATGTATATAAATCGTGGGAGAAAATTAAATTCAAGCAGATCAAGTGAGATAGAAGAAGGAGGGAAAGGAAGAAAATTATCAAGTTATTGTTTCAAGTTACGAAGTAAGTTGTTGCTAACTTGTGGATTATACATGGTTTTTGTTACCAAGGTCCTGCAAGTATGGAGCAAGTGATGCTGTCCAGCTGGAAAGATAACGCAAAGAGAGATTTTTTCCGGGTAAGTTAAGAAAGGTGTACTTTCATGGGGGCTAATCTGCATGACAGTTCAAGTGCATGATATTGATAGGCACACTATGCTCCAACTAATTTTTTTTTCCAGAGAAAATTGAATCACTGATTTTTTTAATATGTTACTGATAGGCCTTTCCCATGCACATACAACTGATGAACGTTTTTCTTGTTTCAGTTTTGGTATGAAACAGTCAATGATGAAGAGATAAGGAGGCTAGTGAAAACAAAGGATGGTGTTTATGCAAGAAGTAAGCATTATTGCCTTGGAGAAAGGCCAAAGTTACACCTAATTTCCTAAACAACTAAGTGCCAAGGTACCAAAGACAATGGCTGCCAGATTATGTCTGCAGGCAGCTGTTCATTGTCTCGATGAAGTAAACAAAACAAGATTTATTCTTAGTGTTTTCGACATGTTCAGTGGTAGACTGCTTAAGTTTTGTGCATGAGAATGATTTCATAAATGAAATGTCTGTAGCTTGGACGTGTTGCTTGAAACACAGTGCATGGTGTTATGCAGCATGCGTTTGTGTGTGTGTGGGTACAGAGGACTTGCTTGGGCATGAGGTGCTCAATCTACGCCGAAATCTAGGTGTACTGGATGTCGAAGGACAACGTGTGCAACAGGTGTGGTTTTTTCTTTGTTCTCACATTTATTATTAATTTTTGATTGATATTTTTCTTCCAACTCTAGTGTTTGACTTTCCTCATCCCAAATATATGTTTTCTATATACGCAGGTTGATCAGTCAGCCTCCTATTCCGTGTCATAGAAAAATGTGTACATAGTTCTATACCGTGCATTTTTTGCCTAGTGGCTGTTCGTGAGTTGTTGCAAAATTTTGCTGGCCAACATTAAACTCAGACTGGCCAGAGTAAGATCATTTCTGTTAGAGGTACTATAATCTGGCAAGTTGCAAGTGAGATAAATTTTCATTTTTCTACCCAAAGTTTATGCACCAGTTAAATATTCACTTGTCTTAGAGCTGTTACGTGTATTCCTGCATGCTTGAGCACATTTAAACATTACTTTTCCCTGCAATCATTTCTTCCACAGCTTGCAGTGTTAATCAGAAATCTCTCCTTTGAGGAGGTCAACCAGCAGCCTCTTGCATCTAGTGCTGTTGTTTTCAGGTTTGTAACATTGTATTTTAGAGGCTACTTATATGTTTATTTTATTTTGAGAATTGTGTTGTATTTTTTAATACATTTGTATTTTCTTGCCATAATATTGTTACTTAGTCGTTACTATTTCAAACTGAGTGGTTATGCATGGTAAATATTCCTCAAATGTTTATCACCCCAGATGTTACGCAAAATATTTCTGTTTGAAAATTTTTGCTGTTTCATATGCTGTTCATTGGTGCAATGCTAATTACAAGAAAAGCAAGAAATTCTGTTTTGAGAATTGGTTTGGGGGGGGGGGGTGTATGTTGGAATATTCAAGAAAATGGTTAGTCTGTCTTTGTTTCAGAAAGTACAGTTGTGGCCTAGTACAGAGATTATATGGCCTTTAAGAGCAAAAATGGGGGGGGGGAGGGGGCCTTTGAAAGTTGGGGGATAACAAATTAAGTCTGTCAAGTGTTAGAAAGTTTTTTAATTTTGACAAATTCACAAGGTTGCAACCTGTAGAAGTATTGTGCTACCTTTAGGAAACCTTTCAATTTATGTTTCTGCACATGCAAGTTGGGTCGATCGCATCCTTTCGGTTTTTGAGTGCAATAAGCTTAAGGGGCTAGTCCCCCTGGGCAGATATCTGTTTCCAGATTTTCCTCATATGGGGTGAAGGTGCCAGGCTAGTGTCACTTTAACGATTTGTGGTTAGAAGTGATTATCAATTGTGGCTGAAGGAAGATGGTAAAAACAAACATGCAGCATATTGTACATTATGCAAAAAAACGATATATGATCAATAGGGGAAGGAGCACTTGTTTCTCTGAACTATTTTAGCATATTTTTTTAAGCTGGTGCATAAAAATATGAAAAGTGCAAGTCAAATTGAATATTATCAAGATAATTTGAATGTACACTATGCTTCAAATTGATTTAGGTAATGTTTTTAATGAAAAAGCCCGAGACGACAGCACTCCAACCCCGTCCCCAATTCTTTGGTTTCTACGACGTTTAGAAGAGTTCACTAAGTACATTATTACAAGTACTAGGGACTTTTTTAACGTTGGTGCTTCTAATACAATAAGTTTACAACCAAACTGAGATGATGGTGTGCTCAGGGCTGAAATATCATGGGCCCTAAATTCCGTCGAGTCCCACTACAGTATCTGTTCCTACAACATCAGTGGATTCAGTGTTTGCTGACTGCAGTGTATCTGCTTTATTTTCATCATCTGAGACCAAGATATCCTATCTCTAACTTTGGACTTGGTCCATACTGCTCTGCACATCTTGTCTTGGAGGCAAATGCAGTTCCTCAGTTTGTGCTTTGATCAGCATATCTTGAGGAAAAGCATTTGGATTCCACCTCAGATTTTAGAGATTTGATGGTGTGGTTACCAAGTACTTTGACTTCAAGTTCATGGGACATTCAGCTGCTGAAAACATGTTTTCTGAATTTGATGCCTTGGTCACATGTCTTAGACATAGTTAAAATCATACAGCTGTCCATGAATGGCCTAAACATCCGCCTAAAATATGCCAGACTGTTTCAGGATAATATAGCAAAGAATGCTTCGTTGAAGATGATGGAGATTGGAACATGTTGCTTGCATACTGTACACAACACATTCAGAGCAGGCTTATAATGATAGAATGTGTTTCGTCAATTGTGTTACTTAAACCTACATTTTCTTAAAGATTTTTAAATTTATAGTTTTTTTGAAAATAATGGGTTAATTGGTCTGGAAAATTTGGGGAAAGTTTGAGAATTCTTAAGTGATTTTAGAGTCAGAACCCTACAGTATGCAAGAAAGGAACTTATTTCCAGCATAAACTAGGGTTGGACCTAACCATAATTGACTAAATATTTTCCAGATTCCTGATGCTGTGTGTGCATAGCACCTATGGCAGTTTACGGCAGCTTGCACTTGACACATTGGGAAATGTGGCATCTCAGCTGGTGCTAGGACCTGTAATAAATTCCACCTCTCAAATGATGATTGACCTCATAAAGAAATCTCTGAATGCTGATGACAAGTTTGCCATCGTGAGAGGTATGTGTGCTTGAACAAAACGCTGATAGAAATTCTGCCAGAAGAGTGCTATGTAAGGATCCATAATGTTAAGCACAGTTGTGTGGGCTACACACATTAAAATGTGTGCCATAGTACACTTTTAAATCCTTGCAAATGTCTTGGTATTTCTGAGTGGTTGTATTCTGGCACTGCACTGGTTGGGTAGTGCAACATTTTCTCAGTGAATGACTTTGTAAGAAGCAAATTCTGAATGAGAGTAGAGAGTTCACAGTTTCTAGCAGTTAATCAGTATTTTTTTAGAGAAAGGAAAAAAACCTTGTTTTTTTCCAGCTCTGGAGATAGTGAGCAAATTGTGCCAGTTGGAAAAAAATGAAATCATCTTGAGTGAGGAACTAGGGGAGGAGACGTACGATCGCATGGTACAGCTGTTGACTGTACATGACATCCAGCTGATTGTGCACACACTGGAGGCCCTCTATCAGCTGTCGGAACTGGGCCAGGCAACCACTGACATGATTGCTCAAATCAAGCATGCTGTAGGTCAGTAATGCTACAAAAGGATTGTATCGGGGCCTGTGTGTGCATGCGCACATGTTTGCATGCAGGGACAGGCTGTGCGTGGGTGGATAGAAGCACACATACTTTTTTGTATGCATTTGTACATTCAATGGATCTTTTATTAGAATAAGACATGCTGTGAGGTGCATGTTGTTGTGAGAGAAAGTTTGCTTTGTAAATTTGGATACATTATTTACAGTTTTATTAAGTTTGTAAAATGACACACTGTAGCAGATACCAAATGCTGGGGCATCTTTAGCCAAATTTGTGTAGTTATAAAGCAGTCCTTTTTATTGCTGATCTTGGTCGAACAGTCCATAAACAGGCATAAGATTGCTTACACGTGTCCTTGAAAGGATTGCCTGCTAAAAAACTTTGTTTAGATCTTTGGTTTTGCATTTTTGTCTATGGGTAATTTTGGCTTTCTTTGTTTTTGATACAATTAGAGGAACATTATAATTATATGTAATATCAAGTGGAAAGATTTCTTAATGGCCAGTGTGATCCTTGTCTGAGTTGTTTCCTCTTTGAGGTAGATGTTACTGATAATGGGTGGGGGTATTAAATGTTTGTGCTTTGTTACAGACTTGCTTGTAAACCTCATCACCGTGGAAGCACAGTCCTATGGACCCAACTCTCTTGTGGGAATCAAGGTGGTGGAATATGTGCCATTGGCAGATGCCACAGGGGAAGAAACTCCTTCGTCCCTGCCTGCTCACTCCCATGTCATCCAGTCTGTGGCGCCATCACAGTCACATGGTAATTTTTGTTGCTATTTTTGGGGCAGGAGTTTGAGGTCATAAGGATCTACACTTGTCTATCTACATCCACTCAAGAAAGTTTTCAAATGTTTTCCTAAGTTAACAAAAAGTAACTGACCCAAGCTACATAAACGACACTGACAATCAACAGTTTCAGGACATTACCCCTTCATCAGAATGACACCAACACAAACAGATAGAGACAAAAAACAGATACAGGCAAAAAAAGGCACTTGGCTAAGTCAGGTGAGGTGAAGTGGTTTGTACATTGTGGGACAACAATGCTGGGACAGGATAAACTTCACATTAAAAGCTAGTGAGGGAGGTCATGCATATAGCCAATCAAATCATGACCTTCCTCTATGTGTGGGGGTGTGTTGAAATGTGCAACTGGGGTGCTTCTGTGGTGTTTGGTGTCTGATTTTTTTTCTTTTAAGAAAGGGTTTGTGTGTGTAGTAAGAGATCTGTTAAATGACAACTGGAAAAATTATGTTTTCTTTTTTTAAATCCTAGGATCTTCTATGCTGCATTCTTCATGCCAGTCACAGCAGTCTCTTGCAGAACAAGCTCAGGCAGATCTGGAGGCCACCACAGCCAACTGGTAAGTTACAATTATGATACGATGAAAGGGAGAGCATGTCTCACATTCCTTTTTGTAAAACCAACTGAAGACCTTTTGAATAAACCCAATTTTTGTCATTCCTTTTCATATAGCAGATTGAAAATTTTAAGTACAGAAAGTAACCAGGGTTGAAATTCATCTGCTTTAAATCGGCTGTAATTGAACATGCCGTTTGCTGAAATCCAAATTATTCCTCTTACATTATTTTCTGTATGTAATGTGTCAGGATTTACCTCTGCCCCACCCCAGATATGTTTGTTGTCGTGGATGGTGCATTGTGCAAATCTTTTGTGATACGAGGGCAAATTTCTCTTGCTTTTTTTATATGGCAGATGTTGGAGGGGAGGTATGTGTGTGTGTGTATGCGCATGTGTGCTTGTGTGCATGCATACGGAAGCCTGAGGTTAAGAATGGAGTGTGAATGTATTTATTTTGTACACATAAGTTGTTGATATGCTTTTAACGGGGCAGTGTTTGAAGGGGATTTCGTGTGTCCTGGTTTTGGAGAAGGAGGGAGACACAGAGCAAGCAGGGCAGGGCTGTAATTTTAGGACAACTAGAGATCTGCAATACAGTCATTTGGTCCCATTTTATCTTGACTGACAGGCTGCAAGCCACCTTTGAGTGCAGAAAAGGTGCCTGTGTGACCCAGGCTGACTTGTTTTTGGACTACCAACAGTTCTGCCGCAAGTTTGGTGTACCGGAGACCCTTTCTTCTAGCGATTTTTTTACCATTGTCAAGTGAGTTTGCTTTGGTGTTAGGAATTCTTTTGATTGTAACGTTGGTATTTATTACTTTATTACTTTATTAATTACAAGATGCAGGATTTCTTGTTTCTCCTACTCGGTCTCTACCCTTTCCTCAGTGGTCTGTTTTGTTTGAGATTATAAACTTAACTAAATAATGGCATTTTTGCAGGAACTCATTCCCTCAGGTTGAGGTTGTTAGCCATGAGAAAGAGAAAGTTGTGAAGTGTTTGTCCAAGCGTGCCATCCCACGGCCATTTGCTATTCTGTCAGGTACAGAAAGAGGTAAGGGGTTTAGCTACATGATAATATCTTTTGTTTTAGTGGCAAGTGCTGTGGCAAAATAGTGGATCTATTTTAGTTTTGAGGGTGCGTTTGTTTACTTAGGCGGTATTTTTCCCAAATTCTGCATGTTGAAATTTAAACGGCACTACTGACACCTGCGCCATTTCCTCCACCCCTCTCCATTTTAAAACAGCCCAGAATGTAGAAATAATTATATGGGTGCATCTTCTTACAGTTTGGAAGGGAAACCAATTTTTTCTATATATTTTTGGCAGAAACGGCAAATCTGTTTTTCGAAAATTTAATCAAGTATTACGTCCGTGCTGACTGTTGGGTCAGATTACAAGATTACATTGCTTCATGTGCATGTGGCGAGGTCTAAAATGGAAGTGCTGTTTTGTAGAGGTGTCGCAGTTGCCAGGTGACTGTTGGCATATTGTTTTCGTGCTTTGATGAAAAAGAATGAAAATAATTCGGTTGTTGTAGTTGATGTGGGGTGAGAAGTAGCGATGGCTCTGGTTAGATAAAAAGGATACAGACACCAAGGCACGTTGTGAGTGTGAGTGGTGTGTAAAACTTGATTACACGGGTGCCATGATTTTGACTGCCAGTTCTTGTTGCCTGAAAGCGTGGGTCTAAAACTGTATCCTGTGTTGCTTTTAAGTAATAAACCTTATGTTTGAAGCATGGTCAGACTAAAAGAGATGAGCATGTTTAACACCATATTGTAGGAAAATGCATTCAATGCGTTCACTTTGATATCCCCCACCCCCCAACAGGACATTGCTCCTGTACCCCACTTTCGCATTTTTTGGTTGTTAGTTGCACCCATATAATTACTAAGAAAAATTTTACTGAAATAGAGGCTAACATTAGATGAGATAGCAGCTACTAAAATGCAGCTTGTGGCTTGAATAAAAACTTGTACCTTGTATTGTTGTTTTGCACAAAAAGCTTCCCCACTTCTTCTCCCCACCCCCAAAAAAAAACCAACAGCAAAAAACCATTGGGCAGAATTTGCTTTCATTTTCAGTTGATGCTTTGTGTGGCTTTGTGTATCTCTTGCTTCGTGGTTGGTCCTAACTTCAGTGATGATATTTTGGACAAGTGAGCATGTGAGCAGATAGATAATTGAAAAATCACCCCCAGAAGTTTAGACTTGGAGGCCATTGTCATGCTCAAAGTTTAGAGCCATGGGGAAACCTGGTGCAGAAATATGCTGTACAGTGGTGTATCTGATAAAAAGACGCCCTAGTTATTATTACCTCCCTTGAACAACCAAATTCTTTTTCGTGGGGGATGGGGCTGACTGGTGAAGCTCTTTAATGGACCTTTCATCTACCTGTCCCCCTTCAAAGTCTAACACAAGTTTCCATTTATTTTTAGAATGCTGGACTAAAGAAATAATTGGTGGTGAGAAATTGCTAGACAAAACACCAATTGTGTTATGACACAGACATGAAAGAAAATAATCATGATCAGAATAACCTTTTTAAAAAAATCTGAAGATTTGACTTTTGAGTTGGCTGTACTTTCAAAAAAGTATTTTATTAAAAAATATTTTTTTTAATGCACGACAATTGAAGAGTTTCCTGAGTTTTATTCAGCCGTTTTTGTTATAGAAATGAATCTAGAAGGACCAGTTTGAATGCGAGGTGCATTTATTACATCAGTTTTTTCCATTTGTTTCTATTATTAGGTGGAAAATATATTTACAGTTTAGTTACACTCCTACATAAAAACCAACAAATAATCTGCATTTGAAAGAAGCATTTTGGAAAGATTAGGATACTGAGAGCCACATTAGCAAGACACAGGTTTTCTTGGAGAGCTAGCTTAACTTGGAGAGAAAGTTGACATTTTTGTGCACACCTACTTGTGAAGGAGTCTAAAAGGACTAAATGGAGGACATTTTTGGAATGACTGTGCAGAATGTTGCATTATTATGACAAGTTAATGATGTGAATGTTGTTTCTGTGCCATGTATTTTTACTTGAATGGTTTAGCACAAGCATAATTATATTTGTGTTCTTATCCGAACATATTGTATGATGAACTTGTATATTAGTGTGCAGAGAGTGTGTGTGTGTGAATGCACACACAGTCACACATCTTTAAGAGACATTCCTCTACTTATTCCATTTCCTACATTCAGAACTATATCCTTTCCCTGACTTTCAACATGGTCAATGTTTGCAACATTTTTGAGGGTTAAAGTCAAGAAGAATTCAGCACATTGGATAAATTTAGCATTTAAAAAAGTTTGAAAGCTATATTTCTTGTTTGTTTTTTTTCCCCTATCCCTTTGCCATTTTAATCATTTGTATGTTGGTGAAAGCTAACCTCTTTTTCTGCTATGTGTACCACATTTAATTGTTTCTTTTGATATCTGCATGTGCTGTGGCTGTTTTGGATGCATTTAATCACGATCCAGTTCCTGTGGCAACATTCTTTGGCTTACATTTTTACATTTTTGAGTGCTTCTGATAAATTTGCATGGTGCATGCACTTACATAGGATGCTTACTCTTTACATTTGGTGGATACATATTTTGCCCCATATGTTTTGCTCCCCTGTTCCTTGTGTTCACTTACCAGGAGTCCAGTAAGATCGTCCATGTTGTACAGATGTAGTCTTGCTAGACTGTTGTGGCATTGTTGTTGCAGCCTTGTGTTTTTCTTTCTGTTCTTTTGTTTTCAGTTTCTAAACCGTGTAGTGTGACTGTGAACTCACCTCGCGGCCCTGTGCCTGTGGGTACAGCTAACTGGTCTCAGGTAGCCCTAACCTCCACCCCTTCTGCCTCATCGGCAGCCTCACCTCTCTCACAAACGCCCACTCTGCGGCAACGCCTAATGGAACCACCTCGGCTGTCATTACAACATCAGGTTCTGCACACAGGTACTGCCAGCCTTCCTCCATCAACAAAGCCTGTTGCTGCCAGCAACGCTAACAAGGGCCAGGCTGCAGCACCCAAGCAGCCAGATGGGGGTGGCAAGTCAGGTGCAAAAAAACGGTTGATAGCTCCGATGCCTCCTTCTGGACCAGGACCGGGGAACGTCAGCCCAAAGCCCCTTGGCATGAACCCACCTCGTCCCACCCAGCCTGGCTTGCCAGGGCCTCGGCAGGGTTCTGTCCTGCAGCAGCATCTGGTGGCACCTGCACCTCAGCTTGCCGCAGCATCTTCACACCCAAGCAAGGGTGACCAGGTGTTCATTCAGCCTTCAGCTTCACTTGCTGCTGCCACTTGTGCAACTGCAATTGCAGCCTCTGCAGGAGCCATTGCGACTTCCACATGCACATCTACCCAAGTATCTTTCCCCACTTCCATGCAGTCACCATCAGTGGGCACGGGCATCTCCTCTGTTGTGGTCCCCAACCCTGCGCCTGGACAGCAGTTTCCTCTTATCCACCAAGCTTTGCAGGGCGATACTGCACCTGTAGCAAATTCTGGGAAAGCATCTGTGGTGTGCATGGACCAGAACAATGAAACCAACCTTATCAAGAGCCTGCTGGCAAAGAAACTTTGCCAGAACATGGTGCGGGGCTGTGTCACCCCCAGTGAAAGCCCCCCTCCTTTTGATGCAGAATCCACCATCCAACTTGGGGCGGAGATGGTGCAGATGGTGCAGGAAGCTTTGCAGCAGTCCCAGCAATCACAGCTGCATCTCCAGGGGCAGCAACAGATCCAAATACAGGCACAGCCTCAGCTGCAGATGCAGACCACACCTCAGACTCAACCTGGCCTCCCAGCTTCCACTCATCAGCAGCCCCAGGTGTTGTCTCAGCCTCCGCTTCATCTCCAGCTTCAGCCGCAGCTACAGCTTCAACCACAGGCTCAGCTGCAACTCCAACAGCAGGCGCAGCTGCAGCTTCAGCCACAGCCACAGGCACAGCTTCATTTACAGCATCGTTTGCATGCCCAGCTTCCGCCGCAGCTGCAGGCTCAGTCTCAGTGTCAGAACCTGCTGCAACAGCAACAGCAGCAGCAGCAAGCACAGCAGCTGTCACAGCAAGCACAGGTGCAGGTGCAGCAAGTGCTGCAGATTCAGCAGGTGGGGACACAACAACTTCACCTGCATACGAAAGTCCAGCCACAGCAGGCCCAGCCCCAGACGCTGCAGCTGCAGCCGCAGCAGTTGGTGATTCAGCCCCAGCAGCAACAACTGCTGTTGCAGACACACCAGCAACAGCACCTACAGCTTAGGCCCCCACAGCTGCGGCAGCCACTGATCCTGCAACAGCAGCTGACCACCGGGCAGCAACAGCTCGTGCTTCAGCCACAGCCCACCCTGCAGCAGATCCTGCACCAGCCTGTGCAGCAATTGCAGTTCCAGACCCAGAAGCCATTGCAGGTTCATTCCTCGCAGCAGCTGCACTTCCAGCAGTCGCAGCAGCCGCAGGGAGTGGTGCAAACCTTTCAGATCCAGCTTCCAATCTACAGCCTGCCTCAGATCACTGCCACACAGGTGGCTGGAGGGCATGCTACGTTCACCACCAGCACATTGGTGCCCACGTCTGTGGTGCAGACTTCTGTGGAGTCACACCAGCCCACATCTCAGCCAGCAGGTGTGCCGTACCGCACCATCATCCCCAGTCCACTGTCGTCCACACCCAGCTCCTCCAGCCAGAGGCCTCTAGCCCCTCATCCTGCAGGCATGCAGCCTTTGCAGAAGAGCAAAATGTCTGGCAGCTCTCGTCCATCGTCACCTCAGATTCCAATCAAACCCAAACTGGCCTTACCATCTTCACAGAGTGATTCGCTTTCCACTGCCAGTCTCACTCTGAACAGTTCAAGGCATGAGCTGCAGGGAATGGGGGAAATGGAGGCTTCGAGAGGAACCTCCCAGCCAGGTATAGATTCTGCGGCAGCACAGGGTCTGGAGAACAAGGACTTTCAGGAAGGCACTAGTGGTTTTCCCTCCTCTAACTGTGCCTTAGCTACTCCGTCCAATGTTCCCGATACTTCTTTGCTGGATGCCTCCAGAACTTCATGTAGAGACGCATCTACAGCCCCTGATTCACCTGTTCTGTCAGTGGCTAACTTTCAAAACCCATTGTCATATCCAGGAATCGTGTCATTACAGGGGACATCAAGAATGGCTCCAGCAGCTGTTTTATCGGCATCAAATTCTTTGTCACTGAATCCAAGTGCAACAGCTCGGTTGTCCTTTGTCTCATCACCATCTCCATCACCGCTACCATCACTGTCATTCGCATCCACTGGTGTACCTATCATGCAGTCATCATCAATGTCAATAACGCAGGCGATTTTAGCTGGTAGCGCCTACAGTGGTAGCACAAAGCCAGGCAGCACCCACCCACATCCGGCCTCAACTCAGACTGTGGAGTCTCACCTGGTTTCCCAGATGCCACTGGCTGCCTCACAGCCTGCTGTAGCCTCTGTCTCTACATCCACAACGTCTGTGTCTTGTGCCACCCAAGCTGGTGATTCTGCCATTTTCCGGGTGGATCCAGTGAGCAAGGAAGGCAGCTTTTACAATTGCAGCAGGACTGTCTCTGGTTCCAAGATGAAGGAGTGCAATGGACTAGGTGACACCAAAGTGAGCACAAATTTCATAAGTAACACGGAAGCCAACGGGATTCTGGGGTCACCTGATTCGGTGTCAAGTGACCTTCCTCCCTCTCCCATGAGTTGTTCCAGAGCAGGTGTTCATAGTGAGGAGCATCTTCCTAATGGAGTAACAAATGATGGCATTAGTAGCATGAAAGAGTATGCTTGGTCCAAAGACCTGATGAACAACTTTATTGGAAAGGCAGCTAAAATGAACGGTGTCGTACGTCACATAGAGAATGGGACTGTGACGGAAGAGGAGTTTATCGACGGTGTGCAAGGTGACTGGCGGGTTCCCAGGCCGGGCGAGAAGGCTGTGGTTCAGGCAGAGACCAGGGACATGGAGATAGATTTCCATGGCAGACTGAACCCCAGCAGCCAGCGGAATGGTAGTGTCAATGCAAGGACAGTGAAAGATGAGCACGGAGCAGAGGCTCCCATTACTCACAGAGATCGCGAGCAGGTGCTGAATAAGCAGATGAGCATGGAGGAAGTCAGCATGGACTCCACGGATTTGCCGGAGTCCGTCACAGGGAACAGAACACTGATGAATGGGGATAGGGTGTGTGATGTGGGTAGGCTGCTGTTCTCACCAGACAGCTCCAAAGACAGTGACTTTAGCTCTGACAGCTTCTCTTCCTCCATCGCTGACTCAGTCGGCAGTGATAAACATTCCTGCACAGGCCAGCACAGTAGCGGTAGCGCCAGCAGCCTCAGTTTTCCCCATCCCCTGCCAGCTATGGCTTCTGCATCTGCACCCTTGCTGACTGATGCAGCTGTCATCACTGTTGGCACCATGCCGACATCTGAGGTTGTGACCAGCAAACGAGCAAAGAAAGGTGAAAAGAAAGGCATGGACAGAAACTTGCCAGCCAGATGTGAAAAAGCTGTTGCTTTGAAAAGCAAGCCACCATCCAAGTCAAAAAAGAAGAAAAGCACTGGAAGCTGCACAGAATCTACACCCCCATCTGCTCCAGCCACACAGTTTGTGCTGGACTACATGTGCCAGTGGGCAGGTTGCAGAAGGTAGGTGAATTGGGGGGGAATACTTCATCTGTTTGCCATGTTTTTGATTTACATAACTGAGTTTTTCCCTCAGGTCTTACTCAAGATGGTGCTTATTTTAGTGGGGATTTTTTTTATTGCAAGGGTGGGGTGGGGATGGGAGGGGTTGAGAGGTTTGCGTGGGATATGGAATTCATGGCAGGAAGGACATATTGTGGCATGTGTATTTTTGTTTGTAAAAAGGGTAAAACTTTGGCTTTGATTGGTTTCTGTCTGTAATTGATGCTGCCTGCAGAAGCAATAGATACAGATTTTGGATGGTGAATGACTATCTTGAGCACAGCAGAAGCACTGCTTCATAGAGCTAATGAAGACAGGATGATATAGATGACAGCACAAGTTTATGATGTGGAAGAAAAATTTAAGTGCACACCTTTTGTCAAAAACTGGTTTGAAAATGCAATTATTCGCATGCCTTATGAAGGATCATATTACTAGCATGGAAAAGAGGCTGTTACTTCACTTTGACTGTTTGACATTTGGTCATTTTTAGTGTATAATATTACTGCAGTAGAAAGCGACTCATCTAGTACATTAGCTTTGTATCATGTGGAGGAATCATATCAACACAAATGAAATGATTGTGCAGGTGCTTTGACAACGCTCGACAGGTTTTCATCCATGTCATGAAATATCACATCCCTTATTCTGTGGATGGAGTTTGCCAGTGGGAGACCTGTGAGCCTCTTCAGAGGAAGAAGTGGTCATTGGTCACACATGTGCAGGTGACAGTGTTTGCTTGCTGTTTATCCACTCTTTGAACATGGTTATACGTTTTGTGTGTTACATGAACTGTAATTGTTTATTGAATACTTTCTGGAATCAAATACTTTTTAAAGTTTACAAATTTTCTCCTTCTGCCCCCACCCACCTGCATGTGGAAAGAAAAGACAGATCAGATCAATTTTTAGGACGGAGTATTTTCTCTTTGTAGGATCACCACTGTACTGAGATGGCTTTGCGAGCAGCCAGCCAGAGAAGATTTCAGGCTGCTCAGGCAGGACTGAGCCCGCAGAGTCCAGCAAACCCTGCGCCTGCACCTGCCCTGGTGTACCCACCAGATGCTGCCATCCAGGCAATAAAACGATTCCATATCCGGCCACCGTTCTCTGAATTCTCTGTAAGTACCAAGCATGCAGTCTTTCAGCAACAGACGAGACAAAGTTTCTGTCTTTTTGTGAAGAGATTCTGGAGAGGAACTAGAACTACTCATGTTGAACGCTGTATGTTATTTACCTGTGGAGTCCTTTATCAAGAGAATCTTTACGCAAAATTTTTGTTGTTGTTGTTTTACTTGTTGCTTGTGTTTGATAAGTATCAAAAGTGCAAGTTTTTGCTGCTCATAAGTAAAGACTGAAATCTGTGTCTTCTCTGTACAGGAGCCTGGTGAGGGTCCTGTCACCAAGCACATTCGCTTCACATCAGCCCTCATTTTAAGAAATCTTGCCCGCTACTCCTCTCATGGCAGAAGGTTAGCATTTCTGTGACATATCTTTTGAGGACGCATGCTTGCAAACAATTTTGAAGGAGTTTTTATTTGATGTGTGAACAGGAATATGTGTACAGTAGAATAAAGAGAGAGCGCTAAATATTCAGTAGCCAAATGTTAAGTGGCTGCTATTCTTTCTCTGCCGACAAGTAGGGCATTATAATTAAAATCCAATATAAAAGAAATAACACCTAAAGTAAAACCTATAAGGTAGAAATAAATAGAACGTAGGAAAAGGGTGGCAGTAAGATCGACCAAGAGGGACAATAATCTGCCGTGTATCAGGTGAACCACCACCTGTAGTAAAGTGCATGAAGCAGGCATGGGAATTGGCTGCCGTTTGGCAGAATTCAGATGTTTTTGGGTTGGTTTCTGCCTAAAAACAATTAGGTGCCGCTTTTGTTTTGTAGGCAATTTTATACACGTATAAAGAAAATGCTCTGTTTTCTTTCACCATGGACTCAGCTTTGCATGACGAGCCCTGCATTCTCTCTTCCTGTTTTGCTTACCGCTTGCAGTTCCGTTACCGCCTGTTGTAACTTTTCCGTGCGTATTTGTGGCTGTACAGAGTGAGATTGATTCAGACTTTTCCCATCATTTCCGCCAGATTTCAGATTTTTTTAAGGGGATCCAATTCCCATGCCTGCTCAAGAAAACCCAGCAAGTTTGGTCGTTTGAGGGCAGGTTGTGGTGTTGTGGGGTGTGACATCGAGTGCCACCTAGTCACTAGGGAGAAAACTTACGCTGCAAAGAAATGTTTTTAAAAAAAGGATTTACTGGTGATTCATACTGTGGGCAAGGGGAGAGGTGGCAGGGACCATTGCAGGGAAGATCACTAGCATCAGAGTCTTTGATGCGTATTTTTCCTCCTTGAGTTTAGTCCCTTTGGCCACACTTTAAGCTGATGTCCAGGGTATGGTGCATGGGCCTCAACAAAGCAAGTAGTTGTTACAGCTGAGAGGTTTCTTATGCCTTATTACAGGCATCACTTGTTTTAAAATGGATTTGTTCAAAATACTTAGGAAAACGTCACCTGAAGAGGATATCAGTACTTGCAGTGGATGTGCAATTAACAGGATTTTAAAAAAAAAGTTGCTGGCATTTTCAGAAGACTTGGTTGAAATCCATCTCCTCCTCCAAACATTGCCTTCTGTTTGACATGAAGTTACTAACATGATAAAACTTTTGTTTTGATGTGCATACTGTTAGTCAAAATGTTCTTTATGTTTGAGATTCGAGCATGTCATCTCAAAAACATACAAATGCTCAGAATGTTATTTATAAGTCTTTCAAGTTTTCTTAACATGACTATGGCATAAAGCAGTTTACCATAAAATATTCTTAATAAAAGTAATCCTAAGCAAATATAAGCACAACAATACTGATACAGGAACATACTTGGGTGCTGAACATTATTGCAGCTGCTAAGATAATAGAAGATTGTGTAAGTTTATAAACAATACTCAAGGTCCATGGTAATGTGATGTCCATCATTGTCATGATTTTTATGTTTTTTTGGTGTAAGAGAGGATTGGGTGGGAGATGAGGGGAGAGCACTGTTGATTTCATATTATTCGTGGTGCATTATTGTGGTTGCAGTTTGATAAAACGCTGGGAGCGACATCTGAGCTATGTGACTATGAGTGCAGTCGAGTCCTCTACAGCTCTGGCCAACTGTCTTTGGGAGATTCTGCATGACACCTAGATCTTGACAGCCATTGCATTATGTCCCATTACACCTTCATGTTCCTGTGATCCCAAAAAGCTGTCTTGCTGCTGATCTCTTGACCAAGAGCTCCTACCTTTTCTTTTTTAAAAAAAAAAAGAAAGAGGGGATAGAAAAAATGTCTGCGGTTTTGCTCTGACCAGGGACCAAAAACTGTCATGATTCGTGTAGTCAGCAGGGGCAGACAGCCATTTCCACTGCAAAATCAGCCTGTTAAGGCTTACGGCAAGAAGTCCAGGTTGAACTCCTAGGTGTCCAGTCTTCAAAACTGCTGGTCTTGTGTTGCTGAGGGCATGTTAGGAAGGCTGGCTGAGGGATGTGCCTGATAGAGACTGCTGCAGTGTGCCAGACAGACGTTGCTGAGGGCATGTCACACGGACATGCTGCTTGCTAGTCTGCTTGATGAGAACCTTTCGGAGAGCAGCTACTGTCATCAGTGAAAGACATTGGTGACCGTTAACCCTGTCTTAATGCTTGTTTTGTGTACGCTTATGTTTGCAGGCATTGTCTGCCTGCATGTGCCCACATCCGGAGGTCAGCAGAGAGCAATTATCTTAAATCTAAAAACATTTGATGTAATTTTTTTGGCATAAGAACTTGAATCTTCATGTTCAAAACTGTACAGGTGTCTTTTTTAGTCTCTTGATAATGGCTGTATTTATATTATATAGTAATATGAAATCTTGCAGAACAGGCTGTGGGTATAACTGCCTTTTTTGTATTTATCTTTTATGTGTTTTCCTTTAGATAAGAGTGCGAAGAGCAAAAAAAAAAAGTTTTTGAACTGATGCAGATGTCAAATTGAAAATGTAAAACTTAGTTTCTGCTGATTCCAATTTTGTATGGGTGTACAGGATTTTTTTTGCCTTGCAATGAGTTGGGGGAGAGAACAAAAGGGATGGAGCAATAGAGAGGAGGGTGAGAGAGAATAACGAGCAATCTTGGCACTGTGGATTTTGTTCCATCCATATGTTTGTGGTGTTGCTGGTGTTTTTTTTTTGGAAGCAGAAAGAATGAATCTGTTCATTTTGCATCAACAGCTAATCAGAGATTGGATTTGAAATAGAATCTGTCAGGAAATCACCAGATATAAGTCTTTGCAAATGCTGTGGTTGGAACATTAGTCGGTCATCACGAGAATTGTTTGCAAACTGTTCATGGTCAGCCTAGAAATTTAACAGAGCTTAAAATTTCTCCTTGTGACTGTGTATTCTGGGGTGGAAATAAATCTGTCTGTGCAGTCACACTTGGGAGAAATAGGGCTTAACTAGAAGGCTAGAAGGTGGGTCTACAGCTTTGCCACAGCAGGTCTTGATAGGAGAGCTGCTGTCCAAAATCCCTAGGAACCCAATCCAAGTTCTTTTTCTCTGCATTGTATTATTTCTTTCGTTCTATGTTTTCCCCCCACATCTTTTTTTTTCAAGTTTTAAACTCTTGATCCACAACTTAAATTTTCACAAAGTGTTTGTAAAGAAGCTAAAAAAAAAAGTTGGTAAATCACAAAATTGACAGAAGTTACATCTGTTTATTTTTTTAAATAGCACTTGAAATGTGTTAGTGGAATGGCAGACGGTTCAACAGCAACTGCACATGCATAATCTGGAATTGCGATCAGTGTAGCATTGCAGTTGTTTCACCTTTTATTTCTACACATATAGGCATATCAGCAGCAGTTTTGTCAGAGAAAGTCTTTGACTATAGTTAAGTTGTGACAGCTGCTTACATATGTGTTACTATAGGCATGCCTAAATAGCACAACACGGTTGAGCTGGAGAATATACATTTTTTAAAAATTGGAGTACACAGATGATATTTTGTACATTTAGTAGACAGTAAAAAAGAAATGAGACTGGATTTATTATTATTCTGATCATATGTATGGTTTTTAGATAAGGAAGTATGTTAAGATTTCATGAAAGCAGAGGAGGTAAACAGTGGAAATATTGGTGAACGAGAAAACCTTGACAAAAACTTGAAAGTATGCATTCTCTCTCCTTACCCCTCTCCCCATACCTCTATTCCGTTCTATACAAGGCTGTGGATAGCTCTTTGGTAGAGCATATGACTCCAATGTCAAGATTACTGGTGTGAATCTAGCACTGGGCAAGGATTGTAACTTGGGACTGAGAAATAACATGCAGGCATCATTTGAGGCTTTCTGCACTTATCACCCATATTCCGGATGCAATATGGCCTGAGCTGCTGGCAAGGCATTAAACCACCCAAAAAAAGCCAAATTCAACTTCTCCTTTTTTTTGTGACCAGTCACGAGATTTTTTCCAGTTTCCAGGAAAGAGTAGGATAGTTTGAGTGGGAAGCAGAAGTGTTCCCTGACAAATAATTACTAAACCACGTACAGATGTTGAATCATACAGTCTTCAGACCCTGTTTTTTCCGCATCCCTTCGCTTCTTCTCTTTCTGTTTCTCTCTGTCTTGCTTCTGCTGTGTGCCAGACTTGTAACGATGACCATTTGAAGCTGTCACAGTGTCGTCTGCTCTGCCTGACTTGGATGGTTGCTGGGGTGCTTGTGATATCACTACTGATTGGCTGTGGCGATCTGTTCTGCTTTTGTTGTGCAACTCTGTGTAAAGCATTTTAGAGCTGCCGGCAGCATGGTCTGTGCTATTTTCCAGAAGTTTCAGTCAGAAGTCGGGGTCAGATTGCAAGAGACCCCACCAAGAGTGAAATTTTGGTTGTTATTACTGTGAAAGAAACAAACGTTTCACAGGTTTCATCATACAAGTGATCACCCTGCAAGAGGAAAAGTGGGAAGGACTGTGCACTGTCATTGATGAGTGCGTGCAGTGCACTTCATTTGACAGGCTTGTTAACTTGAAATGAATTTGCTTTATTTTGTGACCTTTGGAAAATAAGAGTGCAGACTAGACTGCATATACAAGGACTGCTCATTGAGTATTTATGCAACCTACATAAATTTCATTTGGTATGCCAGATGTCTGCCTGCGGAGTACCTTCAGTAGAATGTGGTTTTAAACATGTTGAATCTCTAAACACAGAAGTGTTTATTTTGAAGCAAGTGCATGCATAGGGCAGGAACTGTACATTTTAGGTGATGTAAAGAAGTAGAAAACTTTCTGGGATGTGAAGGTTCCACAGGTATCAGCATCTATTTTATATGTTAGGGCGTTGCGTGTTAAGTGCCAAGTTCAAAATGTCTGTGAAGACCATTCAAATCAAGTATACTGGAACTGATGTAGGTAATGATTTTCTTAATCTTTTAATTCTAGTGAAAGCACTATACCTTAAGCTTATATACATGTATATACAATTGTATAAATCCATATGGCATCAGCTGAAATGACATAACTGCTTTGCAAGAAAAGTGTCTCTAGAATTGCTTAATTTTTTTCAGAATAGCGCCATATCTTTTCTGAGCTGAACAGTAATTTCTTGACTTTGAAGTTTCTAAAGATTTAGTTGTGGCGGTGTGCTGCTTGTCGGTGCATGCATAGGGGCTCTGATGTCTTGTGCACATTGATAGGAGGCTGGTATAGCAAAGACAGTGGATGATCCAAACTACACGAAATAATTTACACTTGAGAGGCTTCAAGCGCTGTGGTTTTTCATTCTTGCATCCACATAAGCTTTCAGTTTATAAGAAAACCTGTTCCCTTTCACTCCTACATGTAAAATAAAACAGGATAGATATTACAGCTTAGCTGTTTTGCTGTTGAAAATTGTCTTGATTGCTGTATGTCATGTTTGACATGTTGTGGATCTTGCTGGCTTGCTTGGATTCTGGGGTGAGTCAAGTAGCTTTGATGACTTAGGTGGCACAGAAAATGAATCCATTATTAAAATGGTAGGTTTTCCTCTACAAACTTATGCTGTTTTTGCATAAAACCGAATGTGAGAAAGGGTCAAAAGGAGGAACTTTGGAAGATGTCGAAGAAAAAAGTAATTTTAACATGTCCACTAACATAAAGACCTGAAAGAGATAACCCCCAAACATCAAAGCAGCATAAACAAGAGCAAATTTTCAAAATTTACTTTAAATTTAAAGTTAGTGACTGCAAACAATTGGTTTGCGAAATAAAGAAATGGTTTGTAACTGCCACATAACAGCAGGAAAACAGTGAAATGGAATAGCTGTGCAACATCAAAGAACCGACATCTGGATATAATAAACCCAGATAAAAAGTCATGTGTGATCAAGTTTTGTGTGTGTGTGTGTGTGTGCGCGCTTGCATGCATGTCTGTTGTGCATTTTCTGCATGCTGACAAGTGGTTAAAAGTGGACTTAAAAGCGTTTGCCAAGAAAATGTTGAACGAGTCCGGTGTGAAATTGCTTGGAAAGCTTACAGACAAGGGATCATGTCAGGATGGCCATAATCATTCCTGTTTTGTACAGCTGTGTGTGAGAAGCTGATGATGTTTGTAGTGGCTGACGTAAATAGTTTGACTTTCATAATGGTTTACTATAATCATAACCAGTTTCCATTTTTGTTTTTACCTTGTAAACTCCAATGACACATGTATTTATAATGTTCGACTGTTGAAATGTTCGGGCAGAATTTTGGTAGCAGCATTTTTAGAAAACTGCCATTGCTATTACAATATTGTTGATAAAGAGTGTGGAACCCTCTGTGTAATTGTTTCATGAATATTGTTTTTTTTTAAAGTAAATATTTTCTTTTGTGGTAGATTTTGCTTGTTGTTGGGTGAGTGATGGACATGAAACGAGAAGTGTTAAGCGCGTGTGATTTATATGTGATTTCTGTGTAAATGCTTGATTTGTAAGACCACATGCAAAGAAACAAGTTTACAAGCTTATAGACCATCAGGTATCCACTGCACAACTGTGCTAAAAGCGAAAGCATAGCAGATGGTTGTAAGTTACAGCAGAGGTTTCACCATATTTAGTTTTTAAAAGATATCGTCTTGCTTTTGTAAAATGTGGAAATGTCATTCGTGTGAAATCCAAATATCGCGCTTAGTGAGCATGAGGTCGTAAGCATTGTTACTGTGTGAATGTGATAACTGCATTTACACCCATGGCTTGGTCGGTGAGCTGTCAGAACATCCAGTCGTTGGGTTTGGGGAGTTTTCTAGGTCAGCCTGTACATGTACTTTAATAAAGGACTTTCCAGATTTCACTTTGCTCGCTTTCCCAGTGGGAGGACTGCACGAGTGCCTGTAACTCCTTGACTTGGCGTAGAAAAGTGTACTTGAAATCCACAGGTGAGCACAACTCACAACTCGCAAGTCGCAACCACGTCTATGTACGGAAAGCGTTTGTGAATCCTGATGCAAGCAACCACATGGATCAAGACCATCTGACACGGCTGAGCGTGGAGGTCCTCAAAGGCATCGACGGCCAGAAGAAGTGCATAGATGATACAATTCAAATTGTCGAAAACTGGTAAAACTGGTATTACTACTTGCTGAAAACTTGGGACATTTTAGACAGAATTCGTTTTTACTAACACTGTGCATTAAGTCACTTCATGCTTGTCAGTGTCTTGTTGCGTCAACATCGTTTTCAGTGCCTGGGGGTAGTACTGCTAGCACTGATAAAACCCTCCTTATCCAGAGGCAAGTTTTATGGGCATGACAATAAGTCAGGGATGGGCAAGTTCCAAAAGTTTCACATGCCCCACGCGCTAGTAACCTTTGAAACTCACTAGCCCACTCAAACTGCCATTGGCCTAGGTTTTTTTTTTTGTTCTGTATGACAAAAGTATCTGCCCCTCCCCCATCCCCATCCCCAAAAAAGCCCGATTGGCTAGGGATTTATGATTTGTATTAGGCATCAAGATTTCTAGCGTTATTCCTCCTTCCCTGGGCTGTGGGAACACGAGTCCCTAAAACTGGCAGTGCTGTGAGAAGTGTGGGGGACTGCAGGAGCTCTGAGGCATCTAGCGTGGCTCACGTTTGTCTATGGCCTCGGTACAGCTTGTGTTAGATGGGGTCGGAAGTTGACACTGGGGCAGACTTGCTTATTTTGTTTGGTAAATTGCAAATGGCGATGGTATGACTATACATAACGGTGTGAAGGAAAAGCTACCTCGGACTCGACAGTGTAGCTACATGAGCGACGCATGACGGGAACTTGAGCTGTTCAGCGCACAGGTTGCAACCACTGACTTGCTTCTGCACTTGATCCGTTCTTCCGCAGTAGTTTGTAGTAAAAATACGTTTTCAGATTCTTATCAACTTCCCCTACACCTACACCCTCTCCCCCAGACAAAAGCGCACAACGATAAACGTGTCTTTGAGACGGTGCGGTGTTTTTGACTGTGCGTGCTACTTCTGGCATGAATATCTTTTTGGCAAGACTTCGCCTTTTGCTACGTGATCGAATAAAAACAACTATTTCGTATTTGTTTCATTGGTTGTTTTGGCAAGACTACGTCGTATATAGAGCCAATAATTTAGTGATCATCTTGAATGCTCAGAGTGAAAAGCATACGTTGTGGTCTCATGTATGGGTATGTTAGAAACAGTCTTCGATTTTTTGTCAAAGCTGCAAATTTTAAACATCACATCAGTAAGTCTCTCTCTGATCGTTGCGTGTTGAAGTCCAACTAAGGGCAGCTAGTGTTGACTAGACTTGATTTTCTTCTATCAGATCGATAATTGTAGGCTGATAAAATTTCACAACCGACTGTAAAGTGGCACTTTTTTGTACTCTACTCAAAACAACAACAAAAAGCAAGAGGTGACTGTACTTTTTATGTGTCCATGAGTGTGGGTAAGCCGTTCGTGTGTGTGTGTGTGTGTGTGTGCCTGCGCACGTGTGAATGGGATGTTTATGCGGATGCTGATCTGCATTCGTGATTGCCGGGGTGGCTGCGTGGGTTCGGTCGAGGTGTGGAATGTTAATAACGAACGACTGCATCGCGGACAGCACAACCGAAGGCTTTTAGATTTGTCGGAGGACAAAATTTCATCTAGAATCCGCCCCCCCCCCCCCCGTACTGTTCTGCACCCTTCCAGCCAGCCTTAGCAGCAGTGAATTGGGGTCAAAAGTTCACGTCATTGAGAGCATCGTGCCTTGCATCTGGGGGCAGGAAGGGGAGGGGAGGAGGCGGGAACCACCTGGTAACCGAATGTCGGAAGTAACTGACGTATTGAACTATGTTTTGTGACAAGTCGGTTGTTATTATTCCCGAGGTTACGAAGTGGGCAGTGTAGATCGTTGGAGTACGGCAGAGAGAGAGGAGAAAGAGAGAGAGAGAAAAGACCCCCGCCCCCGTTTAATCAGTGCCTTTTGACCCTTGGGTGAACCGTAATTCAAAGCCCGGAAATATAATGATGTATTGATGCCATCAGTAGACCACAGAAATTAGAGCACACGGATATTGGCAGCCATCAGCCACGTTTTTAGTCCTTGCATCTTTACAAAACGTGTGCATTTTGTCTTTTTTTCCCAATAGGTAATGCATAATCTCAATGGGTCTCTCTCTCCCTCTCTCTGTGTGAAATGCAAAGATTTCTACTTCGTAAAGAGATTGCACGCGCCCGCGTGTATGTTAAATGTACGTGCGTGCGTATTTATACGTGTGTGAATCTTTCCACCTGATCTGACGTGTTCATGCGAGCATATGGCTCTGCATTCATTAAACCATAGATGTACATAAGGTGTGTATATACGTCTATCCTGAAGCCATGGGAAACTCAGAAACATCGGTGCATAGCAGTAACGGTGCTACATAAGACAGACGAGTTTATTTCAAAAGCATATGTACATCAAAACGGGCTTGAAAATAGTATATGCACCTACGGAAAACAGGTTGAGCGGAAAGCAAAGCCGTGTCAAACTGTAAGTGGACCAGTTTGATTGCCCGCCCTCACAGCTTAGATAAAGCGCTCTGGAGATGAGTGGCTTTTTTTTTGACTGCATCTTACCGAAGCGAGAACTACTGTGCTTAAATAACCAATGTTTTAACCCCTTGTGTTACACCATTTTTAACCCCTTGTGTTACACTAGGTTTTTAACCCCTTGTGTTACAATAGTTTTTGTATTTACATAATTTCGGTTAATTAATAATTGAGCTGCACGGGGCTTGAATCAACATATAAGACAAGTACATGAAGATGACTGTGTGGCCAGTATTTTTTGAGGAAGAAAGAAGAAAAAACAGGAAAGAGAATAGGTAAGGGATACGGACAACTATGATAACGCTTGCGGGTTGATGTCCGTGCAAGTTAAAAACTCAAACTGCGTGACGTCATCGCCAGGGACCTTGTACTTCGGCGAGTGCATGCATGTGCCCTTGTTTTTGTGTAGTCCTAGGCTAGTCTGCATGTTGCTGCACTCTCCTTTCAAGACCCAAGCAAAGCAGGGTGTAGGTTCACATCCTTCATTTACACATGTGAAAATGCTTCCTTCATGGAGGAGGTGGTGGCGGAGGGAATCTTTTGTCATCTGTAATTTAGTGGAACTTTAAAATTCGGAACACACACACGAACTGCAATAATTCCAAGCGTTGGATTTGTGTCGATTCCTAATATCAGATAAGATAATAATTAAATGATGCGATCGAAATTCCAGCATCAGCTAAACGGTCATTGGATGAGGTGTGCATTTGTGGAAGTGGATACGGTATCTTGGAAACTAAGCTTACTAATTACAGTGTCTTTGGATAGTTATCTTCACGACTGACTTTTGAGGCAGCATCTTCACAATTAACTGTGAAGATAATGTTTTCCCAACTAACTAACGTCATCTTCATAGGTAACTTTAGAAAAAGTGTCTAGAACTAAGTTTAGAGACAGTATCTTCACAACCAACTTTAGAGACCCGCATGGTCTTCGCAGCTAACTAAAGGACAAACTTAAGGCATAAATCTCTCAGTCTAAAAGAACGCTTTTAAGCAGTTTCAAATTTGCCGAAAGATAATGAGGACTACAGGAAAAGGGAATCTTGGCCCATTCCCCCATCCTGGAAATAAAGGCGTGGAAATTAGAAGATTAAGCATTTATCTGTCTGGCTCCTTATTTTACGTGGGAGTTATTAAAAGAAGACATATGGATATTGCATCTGGCCCACACAGGAGAACCGAAGTGAAAAGGATTTAGGCAGATTAGCAATACATAGAAACAAGCATTACGAAGACGGAATCTATACAAGATTTTAAACCACAACACTCACCGACCAAAGCGGTACATAGCAGCGCACCTGACGTTGGTCAGTGAGGATCACGTTAGTGGCCAATCCACTGGCAAGATAAAGATAGACATAATTAGGCTGAGCTATTATCAGACGGCCGAAGAAAGAAAAGTGTGGTCTGGTCTGACAAAGCGAACCAGTGGACCTTCTAGGGCAATTGAGCAGCGTATGCTACCACGGTGGATTAAATTTTCATCAAAAACCGTATAACACAATCGATGCCTTTTTTTTTTACAACGAGGAATCCGATCCGGGATAGTTTCATTATTTTAAGAAAATGGACCAGTTCAGGCCAGAAAACGAGGTGGATGTTTCTGTGTTCGGCCATTGTTAGCAAGGTAATTGCTCGCGTCTGTTTCAAATAGCTACCCGCATGGTTGTCGATGGTGAAAGAAGATTGGCGAATATCTAGGTGGAGATTGTGAAGTCATCGCGCCACTAAGTGCAGAGAGCTTGTACGGAAAACATGTCTCGCGTTAGGTCTGCCTGCGTTATAAACGCTACAAGTGTAGGGGAGAAGGCTGATTGGACGGCATCGTGGTATTCTCCGGAGATGTAACTGCATTTACAGAAATTTTCATCGTTTTCTCCAAAAAAGACGGGCATCTCTATCAGCATGATTTCCATTTAACATCCAATGTGTGTTTGTCAGTTCCGGGGCTACGCAGACAGGATTACGGTTATTGAAATCACTGAATGTTTTCCCGGTCTGATAAATAAACTCAGAGATTACTGAAGTCCGTGGGGGTTTTTACTCCCTACCCGTTTAACTAGTCGTGGAAGAGCGTTTAAATTGGACTTTGTGTTGCGAAATAGAAAACAAGCGTGTTTTTAATTTTTTGTTCGTGTGAAAAATCTGAACTTAATCTGTACAAAACAATAATGGTTCAGTATAATTAATACAACACACAACACAGTTTTGTTTTATTGTATTTCATACCGTTAGGGGCAATACAATACAGTTTTGTTCCATTTTATTCAATTACCACCAGGCGTAATATAATACAATTTTGCTGGATTTTATTCCTTTGCCACTAAAGGAAATTTAATTTTGTTCCATTTTATTCCCTACCACTAGGGGCATCATATAGGGGACACAACAATCCACATTGCATGCATGGGCGCATCTCTTGTACTTTTATACAAATCAAGTTCACAGCTGAACTAGTCCCTATACGTTTCAGTAGGGAAATTTTCCGCCCTGAAAGTAGATGCGAACTTTCCTGAGCGTTCTGTTCTTTATAAAAGCGTTTGTAAGGTCTGTTCACTGTATCTGTGTATGTGTATTATAAATATATGTGTGTAACCAGTTCTAAAGTTAGTAGTTAGTCATTAGTAGGGGACAAACACTACATGGGAGCTCAAAAGGAGATGCAGGAAGGATGCTAGACAGTGGAAGCCGGGGAAGAGTGGCGCCAGCTAGCTAACACCCGTTGCATTTATTGGCACCTGGGGCCTGGATTCCGAAACCAAGTTCAAGTTTCTTTATTCTTTTATCCTCAGAGGGTATTCAGAAAAAAAAATTCAAAGAACACATGTCAATCGTAGTTCACCTGACATTAAAATATACATACATTGATAAATAAACTCAATGATTAATATACATACAAATAACACGCTCAATCACGCACGCAGACGTACCCACACGCAAAAATGTCGGCACCTTTTCATCTGTTCATTAATGCACTCTACTAAGAAGTATTTTACAACTGAGGAAATTAATTTTGCAAAGTAGGTTGTTTGTCAATAAACTGAAATGAACACACAAAAATATTCTTAGGTGGGCAGTAGGTAGTACTGACAGCCACTCTTTCCGATCGTCTTTGTTTGCGGGGAATTGCAGCTGAAAAGTTTCTTTAGACTGTCATTCGCCATGCAAAAGTGGTTTACGCTACAAATATTGCGTAAATCGCCACTGATGCAAATTTTTTTTCTAGTATTTCTGCATCCAGTTACCGAGCGAGTTTGAGCCCTACTTTTTTGCGGCGGGGGTGGGGGTAGGGGTGGGGGCGGGGGCGGGGCACTTATTTTATTCATTTTCTGGCTGGAATGCAGATTGCTTGCGAGATGCATTGATGAACTAGCTAGTAAAGCGGAACAGGGTATCCGGAGCCTCGATGTGGACTGTGAAATGACCGCGGCCACAGGTTACGTAAACGGGTTGTGGAAACTTGTGAACAGCTCTGCGGGTAGAGCTGCGGTCTAGCGTGTGGTAGGTTGCTGGTTCGAGTCTAGGTGTGGTCAAGGGTTATAACCCGAAGTTAAATGTTGTGCAGACTCCATTCAGCCATCCCCCCCCCAAAAAAACCCCCCATCAAACTGCCTCTCCTCATCTTACTGCAGCTAACAGTCTGGTGGTTCTTTCAGTGCCTAGCTTAGTAAGAGGACTCCATCCCCCACAGTGCGAAATCCCCCCCCCCCAGGTGGAAGCACTGTCCCTCTAAAATAACCAGCCAGGAATCCATCATCTGTTAGTGTTTCCCTGTGTGTTCTGAACGTTTTAGTGCTGTGACTGTATTTGAACGTTGTTCCGTCACCAGCTGCATGCTTTATTCAGTCTGAGAATCGAGCAAGAAGTGTTGGACAGCTATTTGGTAAGAAGATCGAACAGGACTTCGATTTCGAAGGGTACAGATTCGAATCTAGTGACAAATGGATTAGAACCTGGCACTAAACATTATGCAGACACCATGGCAATAATCCCCCAAACGTTAAAACTGCTTCAACGCACTGGTCATCTTATTGCAGCTATCAGTCTGGTGGTTCTCTCAGTGCACAGCTTCGTGGCAGGATCAGGCCCCTCTATAGCGCGCACACACCGCGATGTGAAAGCATCGTCTCTCTGAAATGACAAACCAGTCAAGTCTGACAATCGGGGGCCATGGATACTTTCGTGGATTATGTCCTGGAGTCAAACACCGTACATACTCCATCAGTGGCCATCCATCCCGCAAACATCAAGTTGCTTCTCCGCAGTTTGGTGAATGGTTCAGCTGCATAAATTAGTAAGAAGTCCCTACCTTACCATCGTTCTAAATCACCGCGCATTTTCCCTAAAATAATTAATCAACGAACAAGTCTGAGAACGACACATCGAGAAGTTGACACGGAATGCTTCTGTCGCCTACTCGCTGGGCGATCGTACTGACACCTGTAGTAAGTCTGTGACCGTCAGACGAGCATATTTTGTATATCGAAGTGTTTCGAAGGTCTCTATATCCTAGTTCCCGCCCGCGCCTCCGTTCTGGACGTTTCGAGCAAAATGTCTGCAAACGCCACAGTGAGCCATTGCACGCGACAGTGCCCACGTGCGTGTGCCGACATAAAACGGCTGGGGAGAGGTGAGAAGGGGAGATAATTTAGCTAACACAGGTCGTGCCATTGTCTCTGGGTCGTGCTGGCGCAAAGCGGGTCACGGGAGACAGCCGGTTTTGTTGCCGAAGTACGACACTCTCACTAAAGTCGACTTAAGTCGAACTTAAACTGTACTGCAGAACGGGCCCAACTCCATGCAACAAAAGTACGATTTAATTTTGTCTACAATGAATCAGATCTGTAGCACGGACGATACATTGTTTTGAAACAGGGTTATTGAGGAAAATTAAATTCGTTGCCAGTGGGGGTGGTTGAATTAGGTGCATGGTGGGAACTCTTTGCTGTGGAAGAATGGATTAGTCCCTGACAACTGTTTTCATTTGATCTGGGGTTATGCCACTAAGTCTGCCCTATGCAGTTTCGAAAACTTATTTAGCGAACTGTTTGGAACATTACTGAAACATATTCATTAAATTAGATGTATACTCGCACACAAACATGCTGGTTGTAACGTTTTATGTGTCGTGTTTTGCACCTGGATGTGCGCCTGTGCACTTACAGCGGAAGTACAGTGGAACAGGTAGAAGCCTGCAAAAGCGACTGCCACACCCCAGATGCACACACTCTTTTTTCAACAAAAAAGTCGACCGTGTATAGAAAACCCACATTTAATTAACTCACAATGAATGGGTGATGTGTGGTTGATGTGAATGGCAACGAAAATGTTAATGTGAATGTTTTGTTAAAACAGTGTTGTGTTGTGAAAATTGTTCACACCGACCACAAATGTCAGAGTCACCACGTTTGCGTCAGCACAGAATACACGACTTATCTCACGCGTGAGATGGCACAGTCCGCGTGCGTGCTCGGGCTGGTGACACTGGTCGATGTTCCTGATGCGATGACAGAAGGGGTGTTGACGGTTGTACAGTGTTGGAGATGCTGATGAAGGTGACGGCGAACGAAGGATGAAGCGTTGAACTTGACGAAGAAGAGAACGAAGAACCGGCGAACGTGGAACAGCAAAGCAGGAATTTAGCGAACAGAAGAAGCGAAACAGAGAAGTGGCGAAACGGTGAAATGGCGAAACAGTCCTCCAGACGATTAGTTTCGCCGCACGGTGATGTAGACCTTGCGTGCCTGGGCAGCTTCCAGCTACTGTCGGACGTCGGTTGCGACGGTTAACAGTGCAGCGTACAGAGGACAAAACACACAGGACAAAACGCACAGGACAAAACGCACAGACAAAACACAGGACAAAGCGCACAGGACAAAACACAGAGGACAAAGCACACAAGACAAAACGCACAGGACAAAACACACACGACCAAACACACAGGACAAAGCACACAAGACAAAACGCACAGGACCAAACACACACGACCAAACACACAAGACAAAACGCACAGGACAAAACGCACAGGACAAAACACACAGGACAAAACACACAGGACCAAACACACAAGACAGAACACACAGGACAAAACACAGGACAAAACACACAGGACAAAACACACAGGACCAAGCACACACGACCAAACACACAAGACAAAGTAAGATTGCGAGTCTGTGCGGTCTGGCCGGACAAACTGTGAGGTACTGTGTACTGTAAGCTGGCAGTTTAGCTAACGAAGTGTCTTATTGTTATCTGACTTGGACAAACTGCATTGTTCTGTCATGCCAGACTTTACACACAGTTTTATAAGCTGCATATCCGGGTGAACCGTACGCACTGCGTGTTTAGTCTGGCTGAGTCATACGCAATGTGCGGGGGTTTCTTCCTGCCGCATTTTGTTCCGTGTACTTTGCTCAGATCAGTCGACGATCACGTTCCTTTCAACGATAATAAACTCTCTTCTTCATTAATAACGAAATTGTCCAAACGCAGAAAGAAGACAGTCGTTTGCGGGGTTGTCTGTAAATTTATTGAAGAAAGGAGAAATATCAAGAGAAATTGGTTGGAGGCAACCTCGATTGCATTAAATACAGCATGGCGCCTACCAGAAACTAGTGTTACAAGATCATTATTACCAACTTGTCTGGACATGTGCTCGAGACAAAGTCCTGCGGAAAAAAACACTGTTGAAGGCGAAAGTTAAACGACATTCCACCAACACATCTTTCTATACATGCCACGTCCGTAATAATAAACTTGTGCTAAGAAAGCAAGAGTGTGACACTTGTGGGACCACAAGAAAGAGTGTTCTGCCACGAACGAAAAAGAAAATAAAGCCGCCTCCAAAGCCAATTAACGATTAACTTCCCATCCACTCCCCACAAGTTCGAAATATCATGCATCGTTAGATGTCACCGTGAGGGTTTCTTTAACCTTTTATAGGAGACCCTGATTTTGTTTTTGGAAGAGGAGAGGGTAATTTTTTTTAAAAAAGTGACAGCAATTATATTCCGAAACAAGTTCTACTTTGTCCACAGATCTTGCACCACCCGGTCAGATAGCATCTGCAGACGTTAGGTACATATTTTTCGAGCTGATTATTTTAACACACAGGTGTTCTGGAGCAGCGTTAAAATGCTTTTGTTCGATTTTGTCGAGCCACATTAGACCGGCGTTGCCATCTAAAGCCTTTCATGCTTTTATTCACACTAATGTTTACGACGGCCATTTGAACGTGTGACGAAAAATGGACTAAACAGTACAGATGCAGCCCAGCCCAGATCAGTGCACTAAGGCCAACGACTATTTCATTTGTCGCATTATGTACCCCGGTGAACAGGTGGTGAAATAGACACTAGCCCCTCCCAAACCCAACCCCACCTCTCCCCACACACGCACAAAATGACGTTCTTTATCATACGCACTTTGCGTTAATGCTTCTGGCAGGCATGCACTGGTAAGTCCGTTCCCAGACAGCCCGCGGAGTTATTAAGACCGGGGCCCGAGGTGAATCGTGTCTTCTTTGAATAGACAAACTCTTCCACAGGCTTTGCAGAGGAAATACTTCATACGGAGTTTTTTTATGCATAAGATTTTCGAACGCTCGTGCAACTCGGACAGGCAGGGCGTGCGCGCTTTCGAGAGACTTTCTTTCTCTTTCTCAGTTTATAAAATGAATAGTTAATATTCACACCCTCAAACGATTGTGGGGGCTTTTATGTATGAAAAGTACATATACGAACGAATGTTCATGGAACACAGCCAGCTAGTCCATATGGGCCTCAGGTCTGAGAACAACAACAGCGCTTGGCTCCGGATGTCGGGACATCACAAGAGACGTCACGCCGCCCCACGAAATGTGTTAAAAGTAATGTAATGGAACAGAAAATGTCTTTTATTGCAGGTGTTGCATCACCTGATCAATTTATTAATTTACCGAATTTTAAGGTATTCGCCTAAAATCGTTCTTTCCTACCGATTTATAATTCCAAAATTCTGTTACAACTTGCTTAACAATGAAACACATTTTTAAAAAAAATCTCTCTCGTCAACCTTGTTTTTCCTCCCCCCATCTTGGTTTTTCCCCCTCTTCTTTCCTTTCCGTGATCGGAGAGAAGGGTGCTGGTGGAAGAGGTAGAGGTTAGGGGAAGAGGAAGCCGGAGTACTCAAAAGAAACTCCCAACTGTCAGTCAGGTGAAAGATGCAAAGAAAATCCCTATACCCGACTCGGGATTCGAACACACGATTCCCTGCTTCGGTTGGCAAGAACGCAAGAACACGTTACCCTGTACTGTTCGACTGCCAATCCATGTTAGCCAAACAGAATCGACGACCATTGTGCCAGATCCTGCATCCGGCACAAATTATTCCCGCTGAATGTAGGCAGGACTGGCTAGTTTGTCATGTTGTGACTTTTTTTTGTTTGGTGTGTGTGTGGGTGGGTGGTGGGTGCGTGTTTGCGTGAATGCGTGCGCGTGTGTGTTGGGGGGAGGGGGCTGATTTAGTGTAAAACATCAAATAAACAGATACAAACTTAAAAACTGAAAGAGACGAACTAGTATGCTACTGACTGTTCGACTCGCATGACGGTGTCGGCCGATAGTCCTAAACTGGTAGACGACGGTGGGATGTCTGTCGATTTTCGGTCACTGCAGCTCCAAGCGTTGTCTTGGAGACGTGGATTGACGAGCAGAGCAGACCATGCCGCTTCAATCGCCTTGCCGGAAGTATGAGCACACATATGTCTACGCATATGAAGAAAATAAAACCATTTGACCAATTATTCTCTTTCTCTGGCCATTTGGCTGAGATTCTCAGCACAAGGTACAATGGAGTACCATAAATGTCAATTTGTCTCACGCCACCCTTTGCTGATGGTCTAAATGTAGGAATCGCCTCGAAATGGCTTGCTGTGGTGAGGATTGGAGCTGTATTTCCTTTCTTGACCCCATTTCCTGTGTTTCGTCTTAAATTCTGACTAGTTTTCAGGGGACGCTACTTACATTTCTGAAGAGCGCTGCCCATTCGCTTGATGTAGCAGACTGTTACAAGTACAGCGCCTTTGTCGCTAGACTGTAACGGGTCTTGTCGCACGCTGTTTTCCACATATTCATTGGTCCATTAATGTATGATTCCGTCATGTCTGCAGTGCTTAAAATTTAGCGGCTAATAAACAGAACTCTCCCTATGCCAGCACGCATTCCCATTATCCCGCACGCACCAGAGCACCCTATACATCCCAACCAGTGCACCCTTCTTGGTTAATGTTAGGCCATGAGATGCTACTGGCTGCTTAAGGACGACAGACTGAGTCGACTGCAGATCGAGGCAGACGTGCCATTTCCTGTATTGCGGTACTTGGTGTGCATTTTTTTTTGGAAGGTGGGCGGCGTGCTTTGGCTGTACTTCACTCTTCCCGTAGTTTTTTTAAAAATCCCCTTCCCACCTTTTCAACTCCACATAGTGCGGAATCACTTCTGGGTAGAAGAGTTTTCGTTTCAAATAAACCAATCAGCCGTGTTTGAAGAATTCATCGTATATAGTGTCAGTACGACACATGGTTTTGTACCTTTAAATGTCACAGGTATACATTTTGGTAAAGAAGAAAACTTTACCTCTTAAAGCAGCCCCCCCCGTCCAGCTTTCAGTTATGGGATAGGCCAAGGCTCAGGGAGATGGTTAGGATCTAGATTGTACTTGGAGTTTAGGATAAGACTTAGGAGAGGGTTAGAGTGCTGAATGATGAATATTGATGGAACGCGATAGGTTCGAAGTAGCCTAGCTTACCGTCCAGCAGTTAATGCCCACTACCGGAGTACTGGTGCCGTTGGAAGGCATTTTCAACCATCATCCTTCCCTACTATAATGGAAGTGTCCAGCACCTAACAGCAAAGCATTTTAAGCTAAATGAACACTTTCTGTTACGGAAACAGTACTACCATTATATACCCAAAGGTGCTTGAGAAGTGCTGAAATATTATCTAAGCGCTAGACATTTAGTGGTCCTATCTTCTTAATAAAGAACAAATGAGGATCGAGCGCTTTAAATTATCAAATGATAACTCCAACAAGAAGTACTGGCAGCGCTCAACATACCAGTATGCAGACGCATGCGACCAAGGGAGCTTACCGTACCCATACAATTATCATTTGATAATTTTGACTTTCAGAACTGTTTCACTTAACATAAGGTAATGCGTCACCTGTTCACTGATGTCCGTCACTGCAACCCGCAGCCTCCAAACATCTGCCTACGCACCTCACTGATACAAACTATGGCAAAGCAAAAGCAACCGTGTTTCCAATTGCCCTAAGGGATACAGTATTTTTTGTATTAAAGGGCCAGAAAGTAAATTCAAAGCCTTCTCTATTTCACAGTTTTGGGCGTCTAAAACATCAAAGAAGTACGTAAACAAAGTCTTTCTTTTTCTCTGCTCCAACTGTTTGGAATTCTTCTCTTCCCCCCAGTATCCGCAAGAACTCCGACTCAAATTCCTTCCTCACT
>SMGT01004936.1:376338-408224 GCA_004794575.1 Lanistes nyassanus
TATTATTTAAAGATCGAGTATGGATTATCACAGATGGCAGATCACTTCTGGTATATGGACCGGTGACTGGAGTCCCTAAGTGCGACTTCGTGACAGACGGCCGGAGATAGACGGCTGAGGTAGAAAGTTTCAGGTGCAAACGATGATCTCGTATCTTAGATTAAGCGGCAGTCGGAGGTGGCAGGTGTTAATCTACCTGAGTGGGTCAAAGCATCAGACCGTTCACTCAGCAGTATGTCTGTTGTATCCACCTTGTGTAAGGTAGAGGTAGATTCTGGGACAGAAACTTGCGTCATGATACCGTCATAAATTTGATTACATTGGTGGTCCATGCTTTGACAATGTCCAGAGTAAACTGTTCAAGGCGATACGACAGGTTCAAGATTTCTGAGATGCTGTGACGTCTGTGTTGACGTCACCACTTAAAGGGTTACTTGGGGCGTGGTCTGCGCCCTTGTCCATCATGACGGGTGAGTCATGTGGTTTCATGAGTGACTGACTGGATGATGTGTGGAAGTTGGTATAGATTCTGTATTCGTGAAAGAAAGGAATTATCTTTCGCTATTTTTTTGGCGTCTGTCGCATCTTCTGTGCCTGTTGCGTCTATCTTGGCTTTGCCTCTGACTTGGCATTGTGCCAGTTTCTTGGAGAGTAGGTGTTGTAATCTAAGTCCCAGAGAGACAGGCGTGACTGATGTCTTTTGACTGACACTTGGAGAAAGTGATCTGCAGAAGTAAATTGTAGAACTACGCTCTGCTCTGGAAGTATTTGTGTTAAACGGTCATCGAAAAGTCACAGTGTGAAGAAAGCTGTAACTTATCCGAAGGTGTGAGCGGGGCTTAACGGTGTGTGAACAACGCTACGCCTGCAGCTATTTCTAAGATCAAGGTGCTGACCTGAAGTTTCAACTGGAACGTTGACATTTTGATGTAACCTGGGAGCCTTCCTGTGCAGACAGGGGCGTTGTGTTTCGCTATAATCTTGGAGGGACATGTATTAGAGTTCAACAACTTAAAGCTGATTAGCACAAAATAGAGGCAAGAAATCAACAAGTACAGTATGTGGTATAAAATTTTTGCTGGTGCGTTAGTGCAGTATCGGTATTTGTGTGTTATTGCAGTGATCGCTGTTTGCATACATCAGAACTTGAGAAAGGTGTGTGTGCCTTATTGGCTAAATTTGTAATCTCTGTTTTATTGGTAGTAAGCCATCTTAGACAATTCGTGTAGGAATACGGGAGGAGTTCCCTGCTAGACAACGCCATCTCTTGATTTTGCTTCTCTCTTCGCATGCATGTTTAAATAACAACCATCTTTCGCTGTTTTTTTTGGCTTATGTGATTCTTTGTGGGACACAGTGGAAGAATGGGGGCTCAAGCTGTGTGCATGTGTTGGCACGCTCGCATTAAATATTCATCCCCTTGTAAATTACACCAAACTATTTGGTGGTCAACCCAACTAGGACTAATAAGGAGATTTTTTCCTAAGTGTGGATTTGAAAATAATAATAATTAATAAAGTTGGAGGACAATGTTAACTCTCTTTTGGAAATACAGGAAGTTTTTGGCCTATGCACTACAAATAACACACAGAGAGAACAGCCAAACAACAACAACAACAACAACAACAACAACAACAACAGCAGCAGCAGCAGCAGCAAATTAACCAAGGTTTGAGAACGAACACATTACAGAGGCACAAATGTTTTAGTTTTTTAATGACAAAAGAAGCATTTAAAGACCCCTTCGTGCACGCCTGCTAACGTTTGATGGGTAAACAGTTGTCTGGAAATTTCGATACGTTTGATCAAAATCTCATACCTTGTTCCGCATCAGGTGAAGAGGGAAATGAACAAGTAATGATGTTAGTCCTTGAGTTTCAGTGAAGCAAGATAACGCCTGTGTGGGCGCCCCGAGCGAGGATAGTTTTCTGTGTTCTTTTCTCGCCTGTTCACAGTAACCCCTATTTATGGCCAGAAGCGTGCTTCCAGTAGGCTATACACAAGTAATTAGAGTTAACGATCTGCGTTTTTCATAAGAAAGAAAGTCAGGCAGACAGACAGACAGACAGAAAAGATAGCAAAAGGAAGAAAGATGAAAATGAAAATCAAAAGATAAAAGAAAAGGTAATGAAAGTAGGAACAAAAGTATTTGCGTGTGTGGGGCGGGGTGGATGGGTGGGTGGGTGGGGGGCTGGTTGTCTGTTGCTTAACGTCCCTGCCCAAACTAGGTGCACTAGCCAGTCACATCATAGTGACACCGACCAACCAGTCCTAGTGCCGTTCCCTAAGGTACCACTCGTCTGGCAGGGCAGCTACTAGATTGACAAGGTTTGTGTCATGTGACTCGGCCCCTCTCCCGCTTTGAAACCGGACGCCTTAACCACTAGACCACCGAGGAGGTCACATGGGGGAGGGGGGATTGAGATCCTTAACTTGCATTTTCTTTTTCTAAGGGTAATGACGGCTATGGCTTCCACCGTAACTAACTTGCTTTGTCATCTGCCTTTGTTTGGGGTGGCTATAGTCAGCGAAACAATAAAAGACCATAACCATAACCATAACAAAAATAGGCCGTTCACGACAGACTTAATTGACTCTGTACTAGATTAAATGCAGTTACTTGAAAACTTCCGAACACGAATACTTTATCGATCAGGCGATAGTTATTTCAGATCTTGAATGACAGTGACATGGTACCGCCATGCCGACTGTTGTGGTAGTTGCGTGGTGGTGGTGGTGGTGGTGTGTGTGTGAGACAGAGAGGGGAGAGAGAGGACATAGTAAAGTGTAAAGATTGAAAGATTTGTTTTTGAAGTTTATGTTTAAAGGAAAACTAGCATCAAAACACAACAGTGTCTAAAACAGGTGTGGATGGAAACAAAAACACATTTTTTGCCTTTGCGTATAATTGACACCTCCATAGCTGCACAACAGCTCCACAAGATTCAACAAGGCGTGATTTTCTTTGAAGAAAAAAATTCGAACAATTGTTCACCGATGGCTCTCCCCCCACCCACCCCAAAAAGTCCTTTGCTATGCTTTGCAACCAGGGGCCGGGTGCACAGAGCGTCGCTAGGGCCTAGCAGCAGGGCTAAAGTCCTAGCTGTTTGCTAAACCAAGCAGTTAAGCACGCCGCTACTTTAACCTGTGGTGCACAAGAGCAATTTTCGCCAGCTGGTCGCTAGTTTAGCCCCTTAAAGGGAAAGCTTCTGGATACGAAACTTCCATTCATGAAACCACACAAATTCAAATATTTTATTAACATTTATGGTGTAAACCCTCTACTTTTCTATCATGGAGTTCTGATCCGTCACTACTTAGATTTATTAATGAACAGATTTTGCATTTACAAGTAAAGTTCGAAACTATCGTCCAAAAAAAAAAATCTTCGGTAAAAGTCGGAAAACCCCGAGCGTGACGTCTACTACATAACAGACTGGAGTCAAGCTAGAAGACGGTGTATGGGTGTGTTGTAGAGGAGCTGAAGTAACATTAAAAGTGAAAATGTAGCACTTCATCTGTATCCATCTCTTCTATTAACTATCAAGGTTGTTGCGCTTATGTTTCAGTACTTTGGTCTGTACTGTTTTATTGTTGGCGTTGTTTATTGTGCTTATAGTATTTCTAAACAAGTTTTACTCCTGTTTATGTCCTTTGTCTTATTGTTGTCTCATTAACAGTTTATGGTTGTACTTATATTTTTTTTACATCGTTGTAATGTGTTTTGTAAAGGTTTTGTTTGTGTAGTATTTTTATGCTTTAGTTGTTTTGTTTATCCATATTGTGTAAAACGCAGAGTGCCCTGCATATTGTCAGGATATCGCGCTGTATAAGCTTCCGTGTTATTATGAGTTCCACCGAAACAGTGATGCAATTGTTCCGATCACTTATACTCGGAGTGCAATTTTTGAAGACTTAGCGTTCTTTGGGTGTGTATGCATAGATGTCTGTGCTCCGCTAACCTGTTTGGTGCAAAATCTTCCAGGAACGGAATGACGCACGAATGATATCGACTATTCATTTCAAGTCGCCAGTTCGGAACACAGACCATGACTAAAGGTGGTTGAGAAAAAAAAGTAACAGGGGAAAAGTTAAAACAAGGGTTTGACTAATTTTTACCGATGGATGGGGTGGGGGTGGGGGGATAGTGAAAGACATTCACTTTTTTCCTGTTGAATTTTACCTTAACTTTATTTCCTTTACTTTTTTCTACTGGCTGTTTTCTTACAATCTTGGCCACCATGGAACTGAGTTTTGTAAACTACGAGAAAAAAGATTTCAACAAAGGCCACGCAAGGGGACTCACTGGTGGCAGTGGAGAAGCCGGTGCTGGGTATTGGCGAATGCTCAGTCTCGCCCATACCCTGTATAATGTGCTTCGTCATGTCCAGCTGAGCTACAACTGATGCTGGATCTGGTTTGTGATGTTGTGATGAGGGGGGGGGGGGGGCCTTGTACAGCCGGGTGGCAGACACAGGGTCCTAGTGTCGTCAGCGGTTTCCTTCAATTAGCGCAACATATCCGAATTACAAAAACTGGCCTTATTTTCCCGGCTGATGCTGCCATTGTGTGAAATAATATCTCCAGAGTGGGACATGTGCGCTGCAGGTCAGAAGTTCGAATACACATTAAACCCCTACCCCCATGCAAGGTGCTTGAGCATATGCACGATTTCCCTTTGCCTCTTCCTCCTTCCCCATCCCAGTAGGGTAGGGGCCTGTCGAGGCCCAGCTGTTTCCTTGGCGACAGTCTGCTGTTCCATTAGCTTTTGGACGTTATCTGCGTTTGTCAAGTCTCTAGAAGAAACACCGATGACAACAGTGTGGAACAAGGTGGACTGAAAGGTTAACTATGTGCCAGCAGGTATGTCCCCCCCCCCCCCGACCCCTTGATTTTGCTCCTTGACTGTTCTGGATCTCTTGTAACAGGGCAGCCGCCATCTGAAGGCAGGGTTATTGGCTCCGATAGAAGTCTGAGATCGACGTGCACATTCCCGACCACACGGCGTATAGGTGGGTACGACTACACGGAATCATGCATACTGACATTTTTCTTTTGAACAACAGCACGTGCAGTAATATATTGTGAATAAAAAGTACAAGATGAAGGACGATTAAAATACGTCATCACATAATGCAGAATCTGTCTTTTAGATGACCCTTGCAGCGATTGTGTGAGGATAACATATCGAGCTTATCGCTAGACCCATACATCAGTAGTTTGTTTGGAGTGGTATACGGGGTTGGTGCACCTTTCCATGGGATTTTTGCAATGTTTATGGCTGTCATTCTTTTAACAGCAAAGTAGCTACAATATTCTTGTATCATGTACTCCTATTCTTTGGGAATTGACTTCTGTATTCTTGAAATTGTATAAATGAAATGAATTTTAAGAACAGCTCACTTTCAGTGAAAGGATAATTGTATTTTAACCAGATTTGTAAGGTAGCTCTGGCAATGAGAGCTATATCGTCTACATGTAGCATATCATAGTACAGAGGTGGAAAAATTCCAAACATAACAAGTTGACCATTACTAGCATAACCACACCAAAATCACAATTGGGGGTGGGGGACAAACATCAAAAGTAGCCCAGGTAACAATAATCTGCAAGTAAACAGCTAATGGTTTTGTATCTCATGCGGTGTGTCAGATGTGAATACTGGGTACTCAAGAGCGTGGGGCTGGTCTCTGAAACTGGCAGCACCACAGATGTCATCAAAGTGACAACAAATCTGAAATAGATGAACTGTACAAAGAGTTTCTGAGGAAGAGCATTATGCTTTGGGACAAACGAATGGAAAAATTCCGATTGAAACAGACATGTTGAAAAAACTGCAGAAAACTCCATAAAGAAAATTCTTTTTCTGAACGTCAGTTGCTTTCTTGCTGATCTGTGTTTCTTACTACTGAAATGGCATCAACGCCTGTTTTGCTTTATAACAACTGTAGTAGCTGATTCCCAAGGGGGACAATCTACATCTGACATTGCTCCTTAAGACCTTTTCTGTTTTCTGTGTTTTAATTTCTATATGTTTTCTGCTATTGCAAAAGCCTTCATGAAGCTCAGTGTTAAAACATAATGTATCTTTTTTTGCCACTAGAACAGGCTAGAAAATTAATCAGCATAAGCACAATAAACCACAAACTTGGGTTACGGTGAAATTATTATATAGATATTATAATTATTATATAAAGGAGGGGATGTAAATTACAGCTACAGCAGAATATTGAAGCAAGGTCAGTTGTTCTTAGGATTAATCACAACTATAAGTTTCACTTACCGAAGTTTCAAGTTATTTGTTCAAAAAGGTTATGATTTAGTACTTTATTTAGATTTAAGTAAATAAAGATTTATTTGTTAAAATGTAGACTATTTTAATCTTTTTGATAATTTTTGTAAAAAAAAAAGGGATGAAATATTCATTACACTCCAATCAGCTAAGCACATGTGTGAATAGTTTGCTTAAAAGCAGTTTAGGAATTAGGATCATCTTTGATTAGAGCTTACAATTGCCGAAGTCATGTATGTGACACAAAGCACACTTCAATACTAACAGAGTGATTGAGTCGGAGTCCGTACTAACAGAGTGCGAAAGACGTCTGAAGAGGTTGTCCGCGTCTTGAGGAATAGGTTGTGAAATAGGAAATAAGTGTTTGGTACTTCCCCGTCGCCAGCTCTACGGGTGGACCTACCTGTATATAAATCTCTGTGGGTCCTAAGGGAATAGCTTCATTTTTCTTCCTTTCTGTCGATCCCTGCTCTATTTATCGTGATTGTGTGTAATCTTCCATATTTTTTATAGGGGCTATCTCTTTCTAGGGCTCCAGCCAGTTTTAAATAAGGGGTAGATTAAGTTTTACTGAATATTGTGAACCTTGTAGTCAGTGTGAAATTTTCATTTCATTAGTCACAGACAGTGACGTGTGTTCCTTTTAGTTCGGTAGTGTTGGTTTTCTCCTGTAATCGTGTTTTGGTATACGTTTACTTATTGTTATCCGGAATCCATTAGCTGCCCAACCAATTTTTTTCCGCAAGATTTTGTTGTTGTTTACCTAATCCTATTTTGTACCCTACTGTCTAGAGGAAAATATTTTTCTTGTACAAATGGAGGCACCAGACTTTGATGTCTTGATAAAACAAGCTCATGCATTAGGATTTACGGAACCTGCAGAAATACAAAAATATGTGAAAGACGGGATAGACAGACATGAAAGATACTTAGAACGGTTGGAAAGAGAGGCAGCAAAGGAAACAAGGGAAAGAGAGACAGAAAGGGAAGCTAAAGAAAAAGAAGAAGAAAGAAAAGAAAAAGCAGCCGAAAGAGAATTTGAACTAAAAAAATTAGAGTTGGCTGCATCATCTAGACAACCCTCGCAACATGCACCAGATAGAGACACTGCACACACACCAGGTTCTGGAGAAACTGAATTTAGATCCAAACGGGGATTTATACCGAAACTTCCGGTTTTCCGAGAGGATCAGGATGATATTGATAGCACGCTTTACCGTTTTGAAGCTAATGCTAAAGCTTTAGGGTGGGATCAAAACATGTGTCCTTTATATTTAGTAGCCATTTTACAGGGCGAAGCCCTCAGTTTGTACCACGCTTTGTGCGCCTCCGGGACTATTGAGTATGATGTCTTGAAAAAACATTTGTTACAGAGATTTCAGTGTACCGATGATGGTTTTAGAGAAAGATTCAGAAATGCACGTCCAGATACAGGGGAGGGGGTTTTGCATATTTTACTCGTGTAAAGGCTTTAGCTGACCGTTGGATCAGTTTAGCAGAAATAACCAAGGATTACGATAGCCTGTTAGATTTTATTTTAACAGAACAGATGTTAAATAGCTTTGCTAAGGACATGGTTGTTTTTCTCCGTGAAAGGAGCTCGAAGACGTGCAAAGATTTGATTGAATGCAGAAGCTTATCGTCTCGCCCACCCCTCTAAGAATATTGCACGACGCATAGAGGGCAATGCGTGCGTATATGTTCCACAGAAAAAACCACGCTCCCCAGTTGCTTCCCGGCGACGAGACCACCGACAGTACGACTCTAGACGGACAACGGAACACAGGTACTGTCACCCGAGCTCCCCAAGACAACAGAGGTCTCCTTACAAGAACACTGACCAGATAGGGAGGTCGCCAAGGGAAACGACCAACAAACCTTACTCACCCAAGACAAATCAACCAAGACCTGATTACAGAGCAACTCCTGAGAACAGAAGACCAGCAGATTCACGACGCTGCTATGCCCGTCACGGGTTCGGCCACATTGCACGTGACTGCGCCAACACCCGAGACAGCCGAACTCCTCCTGTAGCAAACTTTGCGCAGGAACTGGACAGCGACCCAGAGACAGCAAATACATCGATACTGTGCAGCACTCATAACGATGACGAACTGGGACGGCTACCAATCTACCCAGGCTACATACGGGACCAACCCATCTCAGTCCTGCGAGATTCAGGCGCTACAACAGCAGGCGTGAGAGCCTCCCTCATCCGCCCCTCAGACTACACAGGAGGCAGACAACGCTGTGTATCCTTTGGTGGAAGAGTCGAAACCTTCCCATTGGCAACCGTCCCAGTGGACACTCCGTTCTACAGGGGAAATCTTACCTGCTGTGTAATCAAGAACCCGGTGACCGATCTCATTCTTGGAAACATCCCACGCGTACCCATATATCCAACAAGTGTCCCGGCACCTATGCAGGACCATGTTATCAACGCGGTAATTACACGCGGACAAGCCAAGATCCAAAAGCAAGGAAACCCACCTCTGATGACACCTTCGCAGGTAGAGGGGATTGATTTGTTTACCCTCAGGACAGATCAAAACAAAGATCCCAGTCTAGCAGATATCATCGAACAAGCCAGCCACCCTACTGATAAAACGTAGCCTGTTTTCTTCGAAAGATAGAACCAAGTACTGTGCCGCTACTACAGGCAAGGGAACAAAACCATTCGGCAAATAGTCGTTCCCCAAAAACTGAGATCGGCGGTGCTGGCAGCCGCACACGACACACTCCTGTCGGCGCATCAAGGCGCACGGAGCAATCGACCTAGTGGGACCACTACACCCACCATCTGCACGGAACAACGCATACCTTAAGGGACTGTCAAACGACCAACCGTGACCAGTAACGGACAGGGACGGTCAGTCGCACGAAAAACCCGTTCTTTTTTGCTTGTACGGAAACCGGATCATGTTTGTGTCGATATTGATGTATTGTGTTAAAAAATGTGACGATGCCATTTTTTTTCTCCCAAGGGCGGGAGGTATGTCACGGACGCGTGTGCGCGTAACTTTTGAGTGCAGGTATCATAAGGATGTGCATCAATGTATTCTCCATCAGCATAAACTTTGATAGAAGCCCAGTTGGTTGTTATTAATTGATTAAAGCAGTTTAATTTTTTTGTTTGTTTGCTTGTAAGTTACTTTCTGAATTGATTATCCATATACAAGAATTGTGTTAAAACGACATAACTTATCATCATTGTGTATTGACTATTGCCAGTATTGGTGAGTACAGAGAAAGAGTGATGAGTACTGGTCAGTTACTTCAGTCACCAACTGAGTAGTGTTAGGGGGAAAGAAACTCTCGCTCAGAGGGGCGAAGGACAGAGATGGTAGAGAGGGTTCTGTATGGAAGGGAGTTGTGTGTTCCATAGTGAACACCAGAGTGTTTTCTGCAGTGCTTTGAGTGTCTCCTCAATCGGTGGAGACTTTTCTGTGCGACTCTCAAGTCGTCTGGGGGAATTCTGTGTGTCGTCCCCGAGAGATCGAGCCGGTGGGAGGATATATATCTTCGTTCAAGTGTTGGAGTATTTTCCTGTGGATATAGTGAAGAGAAAGTGTTTTTGGAGCACCACTCTCACTTGGAGTATTTTGATATCTTCTTGAGTTTTCACACTGAAGGAGCGCTTTGGAGTTTACACGTCGAGCATCTGCAATCTTCATCTACCGGCTCCATCTTGGTTTGATCACGAGTCTCTGTGGCGCTATGCGTCAGCAGCCTGGGCAGCTATAACTTGCTGCGCAGAGATTCTTTATTTTGTAGAAGACCATTCGGAAAGCGGTAACGTACACATCTTTCGGTCTTATGTCGTTAATCCTAACCTTCGTGAAAGCAGGGTACAGACTGTTATGACACGAAGTTATCAGTGACTGTGGAATTTAGTGAAATATAAACATTTAGGACTTCATGAGTAACGAAACCTGCAGATTGATGGAAGTCAGACTATTATGACACAAAGTTATCAGTGACTGTGAAATTGATTGATATATAAACATTTAGGACTACTAGTAACGAAACCTGCAGATTGAAGGAAGTGAAAGGTGCGATAATCTTTGGTGTAGTCTAGGGTGCAACAAATGTCTTGAAGTTATAAGTAACGGTGGAACTGGTGAAAGGGCTGAAAGGGAGTTACGCTCTATACGCTGTTGTGCGAATGGTGGGTGTGATGCAAGTTCTGCTAGAGTTGCCTGGGAATTTTAAGAATTTGTAAAGTTTATCTGTGTTTAGTGAAATTGCAAAGTGTTGACCGATCTGGGCTTTGGATCGGGATCTTGAAAATTGTTCTGTTTGTACCTATAGTGATTGAAGTGAGTGAATTCTATTAATTTTGAGAATTTCGGTAAACCGGGGAGTTTAAGAAATTAGACCTGGCTGGGGCCTCGTTGATTTTCACTGCCGGTCTTGTGTTTTGCACGAGTGTTGGCAGGAAGGACACGCCCCTACAACCCCCTCCTTTTACTGATGAGACGGACTGTGGTGAGAGGCTAGAGGTTATTGTAACACACTGTAACAGAATTTCTACAAGTGATTAACATGCTGAGGGGTGGGTTTTCTTTGTGACATTTTTAACTACAATACTTCACGTACACGGTACATTAAAAATTTCAAATATTCTTGTGTATTTGTTTGCTTTCCAAGACTGTTACAGCTAACTGTGCTATTGAAAATAGTCTTCCTCGTGTGTTTTGCACTGGATATTAAAGGAGAAGACTGTAAATAAGTAAGTAGGAAGTGAAGTGCATTTCAGGACGGGGTTGCTCAAGACAATTTTATTTGCCACAGCTGGGACTGCTGTCATAATACGTGCTTAATGCTGTGCTTTCCGCGTCTGTGTACAAATTCGTGTTTGTTTAGGATAGGTCCTTGCAGTTGTATTTGAGTCCCATCCACTGGTGCCCAGACATTGCATGGGATACTACTTTCTCTTCTGTCTACTGGCGTCTTTCTTTGTCGGAAAATGAATGTACTGTCCGACTCGAGAGCACAGCGCGTTGGTCACACGGTGAATCCCCCTGGCCCAGTTGTGCACATGGAACGTATCACCAATTGTTATCTGAAAGCTGCCCATCCCGTAAAATCTCATGTCTGTGAGCACCTGCAAATGTGGAGTGAGTGAGCCCTTTCGTTTACATTCGTGTTTCATTCGAGTCGAAGAACATCGACGATACGGTTTAAGTCGTTTCTTCTAAATCCAAACTGTTGGTACAGTTCATCGTCATGGTAATTGTAGCGATCGGATCAAAATGTTCTCTGTAAACTCGTGCCGTGTGCCTTTTATAACGTCGCTCGTAGAATTGGTGTACGATTACGGCCATTTTGATTTCGATTTAACCCTCCTGCTAAAAGACTTAGTAGCAATCGGACCACCGCTAAATTTAAGGGGCTAAACTAGCGAAATTCGCGCTTGTGCACCCCAAGTTCACCAACAGCGTGCCTAACTGATTGGTTTAGCTGACAGGGGTTTAGCCCTGCTGCTATAGGCGCTAGCGGCGCTCTGTGCACCCGGCCCAGATCGCTTTGTATCTGTCATCAAAACGAAGTTTTTCAGTTGCCCTCTTTGCATCGGCACTTCAGTTGAAGGTAACGTCTTTCCAAAGAGCAATGCGAATGCGCGAGTTGCCCAGAGGCGAGAAATATTCTTTTGCGCAGAGAAGAAAGCTAGTAGTGATGCTGGGTGCACTCTCTCGGCACGAGAAGATACACATAGGAAAGCGAATGCCAGGGAACATTTTGCCACGAGATTTTCCCGTCTGTAGCCAGCGCACGTCAGTTCTCCAATGCCCTGACAAACGGTAACCTCGACACGAGTTCTTCCGCACCGTGGGTGGAGAGGACAAGATGCGAGCGTGAAGATGATAACTCTTCTGCGACGGAAGATGGCATAGAGACCACACCGCGTCTCGTCGCGACAAGGTCGTGACCTCACGGAAGAAGCTAAGCAAGCCTCGCTTTCGTGTCAGGAAGAAATACCAGCCATAAGCTACCGGCATTTTAACAGCGCAAAAGGCTCCGCGCAGTGGACTGTGGGCTTAAGGGTGCCGGCGGGTGGAGGCTTGTGGGGGTGGGAGAGATGTGACTAAATGTCAGCAGCCGACCCAGCGATAGGCCGGACATGATAACTGCAGGAGGAGACGATAAGAAAAGTTGATGAGTTTTCTTGAGTGGCTCTGTAGATCGATATGTAAAGCAAGTGAGGAGGGCAGGAAGTTTTTGTCTTGTCTTAGCGATGAGGCAAACTTCAGTCAGGTGGCTGGGGCAGCTTAAAGCATGGGTGGCATTTCACGTCAGGTCCTACATAACGTAGAATGGGTGGAGAAAATGTGATCGTCTTCCTGTCTGCCAGGTCTGCTGTCTCTCTTTTTCTCTTTCAGTCTTCTCGCTACATGACTCCTCATTTTACTCTGTTTCTATGTGGATCCCACACCTAATAAAACCCCACACCCTCTCCTTGTCTTTTTTGTCCATCCATCCATCCATCCATCCATCCATCCATCCATTTCGAAACATCTTGTTTTTTTTTAACTATCACATGTATTTCTTTCGTTCTGTCTTTACTGGTTTCTTGTGTGCGCATCCATATCCTGTTTTCGTCTCTCTTGGGCTCCTTATATCTACCTTAGTCTTAGCATTGCCATCCCTCCCTACCAGTCACCCTATTTTTAGTTTAGGCTTCTGTTTAGAATGATAATACTGAATTGTGTCTCATACTCTCGTCTCACATATCTGGATGTTTGTCTCTATAAAAAGTTCCCGAAAGTAGAATAGAAGAAGTGAGGGTGATTGATTCCCTTTAGCTTTAGGAAGTTCCTACTGCCAAATATGGCTGTCATTTGATCAGGCTGGTACAGTCATGCGATCATTTCAGCCAATAGGCGCTTTTCCCCTTCCCAGATATTCCCACTTTTTATTAAGGAAATGGAAAATAAATGTGCTGACCCTCGTTCTGGGATCTTGCAATGTCTGTCTATCAATCCGTCCATCCATCGTCCAGCTTTCCAGCAATCCAAGTGCCACCAAGACAGTGCGTTACGGAGGCTTTCGGGTCTCCTGCTCGTACGTAAAGGTACACGTAAGATACACAGAGCGAACGGACCTTACGATTGTTTTTATGATCGGAAGTGTAGAAAAGAATGTTTATGCAGCCCAACCCAGAAGAGGAACACATGGATATTTTTGTGAGTATAATGGCGATATGAACATCCATGTAAAAATAAGCCAGCACGAACGGAGAATTGAACAAAGGGAAACTAAATGGAAAAGCAGAAGGAAAAACATGGATTTAAAAGAAAATTCGATGAAAAGGGAAAAGGGGTCACGAAGAGAAAGAGTACTGGAGCGAAAGGAGCATAGCACGAGCAGCCCTAGAGCGCACGTTCAATTCTTTTCAAAAGTTTTCTTGACCTGTGAACTATGTTGACATAACAGCACTACAGCAGTACCAATATAAAGATACAGCTAATAATATTTCTGTACTGCGTGACCGTGTTTTACTAGTAGATATAAACATGTAGGCGGAGCAGTCTATTTTAGGAACTTTGGCCCTCGGCTTGCGTGATCTCTGTCTCATTATTCCCAAGCCTTTCCCACCCCTAACCTCTCACCCGTCTGCTGGCCTCTTCTTGTTGCTTTTGTCTTTATCCTCTCTCTCTCTCCACGCTCGCGCGTTCTCTCTCTCACATGCAAATGCATGTATGCACACAGCCCGAAGAGAGAATTTGAATTCTCCCTTTTATAGTCGATACCCATCTGAAAGCAATTTCCAGATATTGTGTCAAAATCTGAAAGGAAAGCCAACATCTCAGCCAGATATATTACTGACAGTTTGACGAAACTGATACAATTGTAAACAACTGATAAAATGAACCTGTATTGCTTTTTTGTGTGTAAAATATGATGTTTCTATGGAGCAGGCGGCATACGAAAACTGAATAAACATGTTTTATTGTTGTATTCTGTTGTACACTCAAGCCAGGGCTCCCCATGACGCACGCTATGTGGGTTATTTACGCACAAGTCGAGAAATGAAGTGCAAATTTCAAAAGCATGCACACACACCTACCCCCCTCACCCCACACAGAGCATTGGAAACTTAAAGGATGAGAATATGAAGTTGACGAAGCTTCCAAAGATAAATAATGCATACAATTTAAATCTAGTAAAATTCCGATTTCAAAGTAGAAAGATTAGGTTTTTTCTGTTAATTATTATTTATATGCGGTATACCGCATCTTGCACCATTCGTTCTCATACCACAATCCTTCTGAGAAATAAAGATAGGTTGTTTGTGCAGAAAGACATAATATGAACGCGCAGAGAAGAAATTAAAAATGATCAAAATAGAATTTCTCAATAGCGCATTGGAAAGAAAGATTTAAAACGTCACTTCATCTCATGTAATGCAAGCAGATTCCTTCAAGAAAACTGATCTTAGAAAATCGTTGGATACTGTGACGTCAGCTTTTTGAAAAGGCGAATTCTAATGCTGTCCTTCTTAGACAACAAATAACTGGACATCATTCGGTCTACAAACGCCTGGTACAGTGCAGCATCAGGGGAAAGCACAAAAATTGAGACTGTTTATACTGAAACACATGTACGTAATTCAAAAAGCTGTTGAAGCGATGTCCAAAATCAATTGACGTCGTACTAATCATTCTTAACAGAAATAGGGCACGGAAAGACTGGACTGTGCTCTCGAATTCTCTTTGGCCTCAGTGAACTGAGTGGACTGGATCTGAGACCGGAAGCTATAGAGAATTTCTTTGGTTTTGTGGAGGATTTTGTTTTTGTGCGATATCAAGCATTTTGCTCTGGTACCCGAACTATTCAATAACTGAATATAACTGCTGCAAGACAGGCAATTAAAACGAAAGCAAAGTGGAGAAATAAGCGGGCCCACAAATGTTTGAGTTTAAAAAAAAACTGTTCCCATGTCTTCACCCACTACTGGTGGCTCCTGTCATGAACAAAATAATTTTTAGCAGTTCAGGTTTAGGAGCCCGACACGTTTATGCGCACGCATCTGAAGCAGACGAAAAGTTCCGGAAGTATGACGTACGTTGACCGGGAACGGTACAGCGTGTAAAGCATGAACCAAACCACCATACCACAGTGCAAAGCATTCGGATGTTTTAACAACCAGGAAGAATTAAGGTATTTAAAAAATAACATTCTTCCTCGCTGTCACGCTGTGTTCATTTGCAATCTCTCTGGGCAGGCTGATGTTTGTATCAGCTGTTGCTCGGATTTTGCAGCAGGGCGAAACATACCATATTTAATGCATGGTAGTTGCCGACTTGACGATAAACAATAAACAACCCTCTTGCATTGTATTTTCACTAACTCTAGATCTTTCTCGGCGTATCCCGTGTCTAAAATGTATGACTGTTGTCCTACAGGGAGTATTTTGTCTGTGTGGAATTCTTTTCAAACAAATACAAGTTGGAAGTACGCACGTGTGTTGATCCGAGACAGATTGAGATTCTGGCTGATCTAACACACTGCTGATCTGGACTGCCGTCTGTGCTTAGCTAAGATGGCGGCACACTGCTAGGACTCACGCACTTTGCTTTTTAAAAAATATGAAGCAATAAATATGAAGCGGTGGATAGAAAATATCATCTGAAGTCTCCTCTCTCTAATAATAATAATGTTCACTTACCATAATTAACGTGTTGACCTTCGCCTTTCTTCTCAACGTTTCTGGGAGCACTTGGCACTCAGGCCGTCACGAGTCACGTGACCATACACTCGTTGTTGACAGTTCGCTTTGAATTGGCATACAGGTGAACTCGCTCCCAAAGAAAGATCTATAACAGTTATGGAAGCCTGGAGTAGCTGTGATGGATGTAGACCATCATTTTGTATTGATAAAACCATACCCTCATCATAAACTCTGTTTCTTCGATTTTCTTTCCTTTACCCCCTCCAGCGACACAGACCCACTCACACATGCACAATTACATGTACGAACATTTCATTTTCCCTTTTTCACTTGCCCATGTCTTATTCTGGAATAAAGCTGAGGATTTCAATTAAAAGAATCAGTCAGTCAGATAAATTATATGGCTGACGTGGCCTCATCTTACCATTTTCTCGCAGCTAAGGTTGTTAACTTGATGATCCCCCTAATTCTTGCAAGGATTTCAACCCCACTCCCTCTTTCCCTCTCGAAGAACATGCTGTGGCAGAACAAGAAAAAGCTCAGATTACAGAGTCAGGCATGCAAATGGTTTTGAGGTCTAGCAGTCTCATAGAATTTATCTGGCAATCGCCTGTCTGATTGCAAATAAGCCCAGAACTTCAAGTCTCGGTGACTCGCACGGCTTCAATAGCGGCGTTACTGCGCCGTGTCTCGGTGCTGCCGTGCCCTCTTTGAAGGCGCGCCGAGACTGGACGCGACCTCCAGCAGACGACGGGTCTCCAGTGACATCTGCTCATACAATACTCGCTGACAGACGGTTCCAGGCAAAACAGTATATGATGTCACTAATTAGCTCAGGAGATGGGATTGTGAAAGGATGGGGGCGAACAGATTGAAAGAGAGAGCTTTGAAGGGAGAGATGGGAACATCCGGGTATATTTACTTTCCTTTGAAAATGTCAAAACTGATGAAAACTTCGCATCTCTTAACGCATCCTTGTGCACCAATGTACATAAGTTTTTACAAAAACATCGCCCCCCCCCAAAAAAAAAATCTTTGTTAGATATCACATGTACATGTTAGTTCATACTGAAAACTAACACCCTACTTGTGCAATCAGTGTAGCAATTTCTTTTTGTCTTATACTCTTTATTACGGCCGTTGCAACAACTTCGGCTAATTCGGATCTAGGGGTGACTTGCACGTTCACATCGCCTGTTCATTCGTAAATGTGCACATTAAATACAAGAGGCGAACGACTGGATTGGCAGACAAAATCTTCATGCAACCCAACCTAGAGGTGGCATTTCACAAAGGTGTGTCTTTGGAAACAGACAAACAGGAGGAAAGTTTAACAAAAAAGGCTGTTCGACATGTCGTGATAGCTGCTGATGATAGTCTTTGCTGTCGACCGAGGATTTTCGAGAGTCGCCGTGTGGCTCCATTCCGACTGTACTTTTTCAGTCTCCTCTTTTTCTTGTCGTGCAGCGAGATCACCGGCTCCGAGAGATTCAAGGCCTATTACTAAGCTATGGACTGAAAGGAGCACCATCCTGATGGCTGCAGTAAGATGGCCAGTGCGGACAGGCAGTTTAATGTGCAGGGAATGGCCGAATGGAGCTTGCACAATGTATAACTCCAGGAAATAATCCTTGGCTACACCAGGATTCGAATCAGCAGCCCTCCACCTTGTAGTCCCCAGCCGTTATATCTTGATATAATTTTCCTTTTGATTTTCGTAGTTTGTAAATATGTTCTCTCCCCCGACAGTTACCTTTTGGAGCATGTATCAACTACCTTTCTCTGTAGCCAATCAACGCCCTTTTTCTCACCCCCAAAACTCCCCTCCCGTAGCTTCCACCACCCCCTCCCCTTTTCCTACCCTCCCCTTCAATTTTCCCCTCCCCTGCTATAGAACTCGCAATTTGATTGGCTGAGGAAACCGTCGCCATTTGATTGGCTGCACAGAACGTTCACTATTACATATGGTTTGGCCCTTCTTTCGCAGCATCCCCTCTTCCTGTGCTTTCCATGCACTGTGCACGAGTGGCCTCTATTCAGTTAAGTGACCAGTTTTAGTTTCTATCTGTTTGTGTTGTCCTGATGAAGAGGTAATTAATGCCCCAGAACGCTGACTCTGTTTTTGTCAATTTTAGCTTGGCCTAGTTCCTTTGTTGTCACCCTCAACAGCAGCAGACATGTTTAATTTACATAAAAAGTTTGCATTAAAAGTTAATTAAACAGCTTTCTGGATTTGCGTGTTCACTTCTTATATCGCGCACGGAACAAAACTCGCTGTGAGGGAGACAGCTACTTCGACATTGACGACATTACCTTCACCAGCTCTCTCCGGCTGAAGACGGTTTTCCATGCGCACAAGTGTTGATGTACTGTTGGTCGACAGAAGAAGCTCTGCTATTACATCGTCCTTTCTTTCCTGGTCGTTTCGCTTAAAACAAATGCGGTCTCGTATTTCAGACAAAGCCCGTTGCAACCGATGATTCTACTTTGATTTCAATAATCTATTGCTTTTCTTACCGTGTTGGGCAAAGGTCATCTGTAAGCACTGAAAACGATCTTGTAGGAGGGCCGGGTTGGGGAGCGAAGGGGAGAGAAAAATTTCTCGTCACATCGATGCTTTGTCCTTACGTCGCGCACTGTCGTCGAGTCTAATCTAAACTCGTTTAATGGAGGTGTCTGGGCTAATCTATTTCCCACCCTTCCTCTCCACCCTCCCCGCTGCGAGTCCCCCAGCCTGATCAAAGCATCTTCACGTTCGACTCTAGTGGGACAATTAAATAGCGCGCGCCTCGCTCGGCCCACGGACCGCGCGGACCTCGACCAAAGAAGCTTAATTTAGTCCCTGCAATGATCCCAGAGCTCGCAGTGGCACACCCTTTATTTTTAACTTTTATTTTTGGGGCAGCTTCTGTGGTTTCTATTGTGCGCCCGGCTTTCACATCTAGTGGCACTGCTCACTGCATGGCTCCCCTGTCGTGCTGCCGAGAGGGCAGGAAAGACTACCTTCTGAAATTCCCCTTATTTTTCGTTTTTTTTAAACTTTATTTCCACCCCAGAATTTTGAATTTAAGCCAGTTGGAAAAAAAGGGGGAAAAAAACTCGAAAACAAGATATCGTCCAAAAAAATAGAAATCGACCATTTAAAAAAATAGGAAGCAACAGAAGAAGGAAATAGAAAATAGGAAAAAATTGAACATTTGTGAAGCCGACGAAACGCTAGCGTATTGTTTCTTATTTTTTTTTCTTGGCCATTTTACACCGAGTCTGCAAAAAAGGACTACTTCTATGCAAGTAGCAACCGTAAACACTTGTACAGGTGCCATGCCCCCAGGAAATACGTGCGTCCGAGATATGTACGTCGAAGACCCACTATTATCACTCTTTTGGGGGCTTTCAAACTGAAACTAAAAGATATTTTGGTCTTCCCCGCCGCTATCACTTCCCTATTCTTGAAGAGAGTGAAGATGACGTGGACGAGATACATGGCATACTCTCCAGTCCTTCTGTTTCTCGTTGCTGCGACCAGCGGGATGATGACCAGACTCGTCGCAGACTGCGCGAGGCTCTAGGAATAAGCGGAAGCCAGAGAATGGAGCTCCGGTTCCCAGAGACAGCAAGTTTCTTGGAAAACTCTAGTCGTCTGCGGTCGAAATGGACAAGTGAAACTAGGAGCCCGTCGCGCTTGCAGGTGTGGCATGCAAGACAGGCACAGTGGCTGTAGGTCACGTGACAGATGTGTGGGTGGGAGATAACGTTTGTGGGAAGAGAGTGGTGGACACGAAGCAAGAGCGAGAAACCGAGCGAGCGAGCGAGTGGACGGGCTGAGAGCAAGAGGGAGCGAGCGAGAGAAAAGCAAAAGAGAGAGAGAGAGAAGCGAAATACAAAGGATTATTTCAGATATGTGGGCAGCCAAAGACCTGGCTGACACTCAATGTGTGTGTAGCTATAAAAGAAATTTCCACGAAGCATCGAAGTTAATCTGTTAATTTCAATCAGCCAGTCTTTGCCGAAGAACACATGAGGCTGATCCCCCCTCTCTGCTTTGGCATTTTGGTATTTCACATGGTCTGCTTTCATGAAAAAAACCCGCACTGCTTTTTAATTTGAGCGTGTGGCTGACAGAGGCAAAAACTGGAAACTAGGCCTTGCTGCAAAGACTGATTTATCGCCAGTAATAAAAAAAGTTTAAAACACTGGATGTTTATTTTGTCTTTTAAAGATTTCACCAGATTATTTGTACAACGGTTTACAATCTTCTACTGACTATTACTTCGAGGAACTTCTGCGATCAAGTTAACAAAGATACCCATCTTCAACATCTGCAGAAGAAAAGTGTCTCCTGGGACTCGGATGTTAAAACTGACAAAAAGACTGTTCTTATAATTAAGAACAGACGTCTGACGGAAACATAAATGGTCAGCAACGCGGTCTTCTGACCACCTGTGATACAGTTCGCCCGGCAGTGGGCTGACAATGAAAGAATAATAAGCACGGCAGAATTTTCGCCGGAAACGGAGCAGCTGTTCGGCGGACTGGTGTCCCTTGACTTTGGTCTTACGTGGTACGTGTCGTCTGCTGCTGCAACACATCTGTCGTGACACGAAAGCAAGGGTTCCGATGTTGTTCCAACTTGTTCTGCATGCGGACCACGTCTTTTTTGCACTCCTCATCTGGATGTCGCTAACACACATGCTTTCAGGTAAGTGCGCACTCTTTTGCTGTTGTGATGGGGCGAGGGAGGTTAGACTAATCCATTGAACACGTTTATAAAGCTCGAGGCCAAGCTAAAAGCTTGCTTTAAGCGCTAAAGACACGTACACACATTAGATACCACAAACAGCCGTTAACACTGAGATTAAACAGCAAAAGTGGAAGTAAAAGCATCACTAAAAAGAAAACAACCACACGTTATAATTATAACTGCACACTGGAGATAAGAATGGGTTACAAAAACCTGATTAGACACCTATAGACCCGCAGGCAAGCACACAGACACACTGGAATGTACGCATACAGCCGGCTGTGTAAAGGCTAATTAAACTTCTCCCAACGGAACTCTTACGATACGCGTATAATGTTGTCGGCGGACGCTGTTTCGTGACACAGGTAAAGGCTTTACACAGTAGTGTTTTTACCAAGAAAAGTCTTTTTTTCTTTCAAATTCGTCCAGAACATGGGGTCTCTTTCGTCTCGCAGAGGAGACAGATGGGGCTCAGTGCAGGACTGCGTACACGCACAGACGAACACAGATTGCACTGTAGAGTAACGGTTTACCGAATGTTTCAATCTTAAACATTGAAGACACTGTCCCTCCACCCAGCCACCCACCCCTCTGTTTGTCCGTCCGTCTGCCTGTATGTCTACCTAGCTAGCTAGCTAGCTACCTACCTATCCACCCACCCATTTGATTGTCTTTCCCGTTACATTCACTGAAGCGATAACCTTTCTCACTAATTTGAACATTTCAAAGAACATCTACACCTAGCTCTTGAATTATGGACAATGACGTCTTGTCGGACCACCAGGATGATGGGAATGGTGGCGACAGAAGTGACCTAATGGTGAGTGTACAAACGGGTGCAATATGGAATCTTTTCTTCAGATGCCAAGAGCCATATTTCTGACATCCTTTCCGTCACTCCGCAAATCATATTCTGCGCTATCAACTCCGGAGAAGCAGCAGAAGACATGACTGGAAGTACAAAAGGACACGGCTCGAAATACGAGATTCTTAAAGGAGAAAATGCGTAAATCATGAGTTAATATCGAATGTGTTTGTGCAAGATGCATGTGAAGTGGTGTCGACTTTTGTCTACGTCACTAACATATACGTCGGCGGGAAGAAATGGAGGGTGGAGGATGGAGGGAGATTAAGAGGGAGGGAGGAGGGGGGAGAGACAGTTGCAAAACCAGAAAGGCGAGACCTTGTTGTCTCGCACGCACAGTCGCACGAACTTGGCAACCTTGCATACCATCTACCCCAGCTTTTCCTATCACCACCACCCCCCAAGAACCACCCGAAACAACAACGACCGACAGAGCGATTGTGTGTACTTATGCGATACTGACATCAGTACAGTGCATACAATATGAAACAGACTATTTTTAGAGGAACAGAAATATTTACGGAAATGTCTGCAGTTTACAGTATTTCACTCGCTTTTTCTGACCAATAATTTCCTTCCACGTCGCAGTCAGTTCTTTCTCCGTCTCAACTCTTCCGGCCCTGTTTTCCTTTAGCGTTTCCTCTGCCCATAATTTTCAAACAATTTCCGGAAATTATCTCATTTTTCATGTACTAGACGGACAGAAAGAAAAGAACGACACAGTGAGAAGGAGAGACGGGAAAAGGAAACGGACAGATACGGGAAGGATCGGGGAAGAGCAAGAGATACTGATATGGGAAGAGGAATACAAGGGAAATTAAGTGAAGGAGGGGAAGAAAGCGCAGAGGTGAAAGGTGGACAGTGTGAGGGGACAAGGAAAGAAGAGGGATGAGAGAGAGAGAGAGGTAAAGTAAATGTACAGAGAAGTGTGACATGGGATACACATACCAGAGGGGAAACCAGACCCGACCCTGCTGTCAGTTTTCACGTCATCGTCTTTACATGGTCTCTGGTGTGAAAAGACAGGTTTGTACTCAGCGACTGCTCCCACGCTTTCTGGTTGCATTTTCGTTTTTAGGCCTTCGCCTACAATATCCAGATGGGGTCAACACGGCGCTCTGTTTCGCTTCCTCTAACGAGCACCCTCTCTTGCTCTTTTCTCAGCCTGTCTGTCAGTCTGTCGGTCTGTTTTCTGGCGGGCTGGTATGCATACGACAGAGAGAGAGAGAGAGAGAGAGAGAGGTGAGGCCCAGTCTATATTTGGTTCTAGTGCAAAGATTAAGGCCGTTCCTGTAAGTCTCAATTATCACGTTCAAGATTTGTTCTGGCAGTTGTGGAGTTTATTATAAGCCCTCACGTTTTGTTGTAGGATCGGCGGATTCAGGAAATGGCGAGATTTTAGTTCTCATAGCGGCTCAGAACATCGTCATCCCACCTGCTTTTGGACAAAGTGTACACACCTTAGTTCTCGTGGTGTCATCAATGTTGGATCTCGACTGTCAATCTCTTATTATCGCGTCCATCGAACCTAATGCGATGGTTTCCGCGGGGCTGCAACCGACTTATCCCTTCATGCATTCTCTGGAAAAAGAAGTTAAGAAATCAACCTTTCGTGTTCGTGAGAAATTTATCACAGTGATAGGTTTTACTAAGCGAGTTTCAGGTGTCGCAGTTAAACTAGTAAACTGTATATAAAACTACTGCATGCAAAGCGGACCTTTCATGTCGTTCCGATCCACACACAAACATATTTAGAACAACGCCTACGATTCCAGTCCGGTGTTCCCATATACTGTAGATTCCTTTTCATTTCTTTAGTTTTCCTTAAGTGTGTGTGTGTATAGGGGGGAGGTAGGTGATATTTAATTTCCACTGCGCTAGTATCCATGCAGAATTTTTTTCCTTTGAGCTCTGACAGAGTTGCAATTCTTATGACCGGTAAAAGGACCGTCTGACGCATGTGCGCCGCAGTGCTTGCATCTGCTGTACTTGAGATAATTGTGTTTTTGGTTTGAAACGCCAGGCGACGGCGCTGCCGCTCCAAAAGCTAGCTAGGAGAGGGAAGAAACCGTTTGTGAGACTAAACAACGAAACAATTGGTTTCTGTCTTCTTATAAACCAGTTTTTTAAACGTCTGCTCTAATTGTGAGTTGTCTTTTCTCGTAATGTAGATTTTCACACCAAAAAACTGAAATTTGTGTAGTGGCTTAAAGCTAGTCATTAATGAAATCATCTAATTCCACACAGGTTTATTTTTACTTGCACCTTATCTATATATCACAAGATACCAGATACTAGATACAATTAATATAGAACAGCTTTTGCAGTCCGGGTTTCCTATCCACATTCAACAAAGATGGTATTTCATCAGTCAGATATCTGTTTTAAGTGCCGCGAATGGGTATGCTGTTTGACAGAGGAGGCACTGCCGTTTGACTAGATCCTTGGAATTGAAGATGGATTTAATGAACATTGAAGAGAATACCATCGATCTCAGAGGATATGGCGTATTGCCAAGTCTGCTGAATGGAAGGAGTGGTGAACATCACCGTTCTCACTGTCGATTCCGCGAAGAAAATGACTATGGCGGAAGTGGGGGGACGGGATTCCCCCGGGAGTGGGCCGAAAATCTGCATTCTGCACACCGCCTCCCCTCAGCCACCTCTCCCTTTCCTTGTCTGCTGCAGGACCACGCCAGGGCAATGAGGTCTCACCCCCGCACAATTTCTTCCAATTAATTCTATTACATAGACTCGTGCAGCTCCACCGTCCGGCCGCTAGATGGCGCCTTTTCTTTTCGCGGTCCAACATCATTGTAGCGCAGCCTGCATTCTGGGGGCGTTGCATCTCTAAGTGCCGTTAACAAGAAGAGCTGTTCTCTCCATCCCCACCAGCCTGGCCCCTTCCCGCTCTAGCGACTTGCCCACATCGTCGATTCTCTCGCGGGCTATTTTTAGCCGTACATTTTTAAAACACGTCTTTTTGGAGATCCGTCAGGTGACGGCGGCTAGACTTTTATTGCTAATGCCTGTCGCACACTGTTTGACTACTCTGCATAAAAATATGAAAACTGCGACAGAAAATGGTCCAACTATGAACAGCATACAAAAAAGTATCCGATTTTCATCGAAATATTTCTCCGCAGTTTTTGTGTAAATGACACTGAGGTGAAACCTTATGTTCGCCTGGAAGATTTAATGCAATGCCGATAAAATGAAATTCCATTTTCATGTTGTAGACGAACAAGTTGTTTACAGGCGTTGGCACCATGTGAACGGAGCATAAGGAAGGAATACAAGTGTTTCTGTAGGCACTCCCTGTCAGTGGTGGAGCAACATACTTTCTGTAGTAAGCGCTTCTCTTTCCCGGTGATTACACATGACACTCCACATTACAGCGGTTATATATCTTTAGGATCGAAGTGATAAAATCAACATTATCATCATCCTGTTATGTTATTACCGTACACAATGAAGAGGTTGGATTAAGGAATAGGGACAGCGAAATGTCACTGGGCGAAAACGTGTTTACGTAAAAGACGGTATTTTCGGCACTTAAGCAAGATAGTCCATGGGCAAACAGATTTTCGCGTGATTTGGGTGTGAGTGAATATGAGGCACCCAGAGAAGATGACCGTTTTATGTCTTAATGTTTTATGCGAACAGGTGAAGGGAAGGGTTAAGGACATGAGGGGAATGAGGTTTATATTTCGTCTTCGTTTATTTGACCTGGTCGTAGTCGTTCTTCTAGCTGTTTTAGTCTGTACATGCATCGCTAGATTGATTGGTAGTTCTGTATTGTGATTAAATAAGATTTTCCCACCTGTCTGGAATCGTACCTATGAGAGCACAAAGACAGGTGTTTGATTTGCAAGTGATGTTCTGTTTTACGGAGGGGTGTGCGTCTTTGCTGACCGCAGCAGGATGGATGTCTTGGTATAGGAGAAAGAGAGAGAGAGAAAAAAAGAGAGAGAACCACAGAGCGAGAATGAATGAAAAGAAAGAAAAAGAAAGAAAGAAAAAAGGGAGAAGCAGGCAGGAAGGCGATGAATCTTCTGTCTGCAGAAACCAGACAGCAGATGAAACTTCCTCGCTGCTAATTCTTAACAATGAAAGGAAATTTCGTTAAAAGCTGGTGCTTAAATTAGATGTTCAATGGAGTAACTTGCAAAAGCGCAAGAGGATTATGGAACCGGAAACAGATTGCCATGCGCATGTCTTATCTCCTCTGAGAGCGTGGAAGCTTTCTTGATCACAAATGTGATGAACACATCGCAATGGCCATGAATGGACCAATCAGAACGCCAGTGACCGTCGTATGAGTCATGTCGACAAAAAATACTTCGAATCTGTCTCTTCCAGACTAAAGGTATAGCGCAACGAAGCTTACAGTGGACCAAAGAATCTCGCGCTTTCTCGCGCTTGCTTGTCATGAATTTTCTGACTGGATAGCCACTGCAAGCAATGGAAGCAAGACGGTCGAAGAAGGTGAATAATAGATTTTTTAAAAGAGGAAGAATTTTACCATATGCATGCCTGTTACGTTACAGCCCTTTGATTGTCCGGGATGTAAAACTCCCGCCCATGGCTCCCACGAGACTGAACGAGAAGGGCACGTGATCAGGACGCTGTGGAGCGATCCCTCCTCGTGCTTGTAGGCGTTACGGCCATGTCCGGCATCCGGGGGAAAGACGCTGCTGTAACGATGTTGGGTCTGAAGTGGAGCCGACACAATCTTGTCAACTACCCATCGCCTCCCTTGATTTGGAAACAGCGCTGATGAGATTAGGCACGTGACAGATGCTGCTAGCTGGTTCCAAGATGAGCGATGCTGAAAGGGTCTTGTCTGCTGGGGAGAAAAAAAAGCAGACGATAAACTTCGATGTTCAAACTGTGCTGGCTAGCAGATATTTTGCATTATAGCCAGTCCCGCCGATGCGTGAATGTAACCACCGAGTTTGGCCTTCTGATGGTCTAAGCGACAAGAATTTTCCCTGGAGAAAAGCTGGTGACAGCAAAGGAGCTAAGCCAAGCTAAAATTGACCAAAACAGAGTCAATGTTTCAGGGTATTACCCCTTCACGAGGACAACACAAACAGATAAAAACTACAGCTAGGTATTTGACTGAAGGGAAGCCACGCGTGGACAGCACATGGACAGCACATGGACAGTCCAGGAAGGGGCTGGGGAAAAGGAGAAAGGTTTTTAACAAGCTGGCTTACCTTTTGGTTAACTGAAGGGTTTTAACCAATGCAGTGTTAGCCTTTTATCAAAATCTGCTGACTCACTCCTTTAATTGTTGTATTTTACTATCTTACACAGAGTGGCCATTTTACCCACGGCTGCTAACAAGTGGGAGGCAAGTGCCGAGAAATCCATTTCGTTAATAAGGGATAGCCAGGGTAAAAATCATAAAGGCAGTGTGATATTTATTACGTCTCTGTTTCAAGAAGCATATGCTTTTCTTTCATCATTTGTTTGTTGGTTTTTTTAACGTTACATTATCACTCGTGCAGCTGCTAATCCACCCAGTGTAACATTACATGTTAGTGAAGTCAAGAGTCAAGTCTGGAGTCAAGTTTTTTTTGTTGACTAGTTGTTATTGTTCTACTTTCATTTTAATAGGCTCTAATTCGGTATGCAAACGTTTAAAAAAATACTTAGGCTAGTGGAAGTTCCTCGCAAATTCAGATGATGTTCTGAAAGAAAGCTAAAAGTCTGAAATATGCAAACGACCCCCTCTCTGGTGAAATCTGATAACTTTACATTAAAGGTTCAACACGTTTATTTAAATAAGAGCTCTAATAGCTTTTATCCAGATCTTCAAACCATATCTGGGTGAATAGGTCTTGTAAGCTTCTGCCAACATTTTAACTACTATTTGATTGTTATTCTCCACCCCACACCCCACACCCCACGCACGCACGCACGCACGCACGCACGCACGCACGCACGCACGCACGCACGCACGCACGCACGCACGCACGCACGCACGCATTATAAATGTAAACGAGAGTGTGAGCATATGAGAAAATGCTGATGTATGATGAGAGTGTTAGTGCATGAAGAGAGTGTGGGTGTATGATGAGAAGCGTTTGGATGGGTGGGGGATGTATGACGAGAAGTGTGTCTGTGGGTGGGTGGGGGATGTATGACGAGAGTGTGTGTGCATAACGAAAGTGAGAATATATAAAGATAATGTGGATATTATGACGAGAGTGTGTGTGCATAACGAAAGTGAGAATATATAAAGATAATGTGGATATTATGACGAGAGTGTGTGTGCATAACCAAAGTGAGAATATATAAAGATAATGTGGATATTATGACGAGAGTGTGTGTGCATAACCAAAGTGAGAATATTTAAAGATAATGTGGATATTATGACGAGAGAGGGCAAGGGACACAAACACGACCTCTGGAACTAAGAGTCAGATGGTTGTAAACTCCTAGCTGCCCTTTGAAGAATTAAAAAGAAACCCAAAGTTTTTGTTCGCTCTGGCTTGTCCGCCCACAACCATGGCCTTAGGAATCGGAAACGGGGGCAAGAAACATTTGTCTCCTATTAAATTTCGGTTTTTTGCGTGCTTACCGACATCAGACGCAAAGGCCAGGATGTAATTAATACTCTGAGAAACCTAGACATGGCAACCGATCTTGCTTGATTAGCAGGTAATCCGCAAGATCTCTTTTGGAGGAAAGCCCAAACTACATGCCGACGAAAGGGAAAGTGACTTAACAACATTTTTGGGAAGTTTCTGGCCGAACAGCGTGAGCACAACAGCCTTAGGCATATCTAAATTTACCTCCCCTTAACCACTCTTTGACGACTAGGCTGTCTCCATCAGTGTTTGGGGATCATGGCGCTCAGTCGGTGACGAAACGGAAAAGTGATCCTCTGTAGCTGGACATGTCACGTGCTGTTGCACGCTATACACTGTTACTGGCAGTTGGAGATTATGCTCGTATCTTGAAGGCTGGTTGTTTGCAAAGAAAAAAATAAGCCCGCAGAGAGAAGGAGGATCGTGTGTACAAAGAACACTTTTCTTTTAAGAGATATGTGTTCTTTTTGTAATGGTTATGGTTAATAAAGAACAAATGAGGGCAGAGCGCTTATATTATCGAAAGATAACTCCAACAAAGATACCGGCAGCGCTCACACATAGCCAAGCTCCTGTCTTTCGGCCTTCTCTTTGCTATGTTTGGGTACGGTAAGCTCCCTTGGGCACAGGCGTCTGCATACGGCTATGTGTGAGCGCTGCCAGCATCGTTGTTGGAGTTATCTAATGGTTATGGTTGTAAAAGCAGAAGAGAGAGAGAGAGAGCGCACGTCAGCGAAGGAGGGGGAAAGAATAGGCAAAGCAAAGAAAGAAATTTTGACTTGGGGGGTGGGTGAGTGGGTGTTTCTTGCTTTCTCCGTTTTAGGTCCAGTGAAAGTGGAAGGTAGTGCATTTATTCACGTATAAATTATACTCGTGTATGCAATCAGAAGCTTTCTCACAAAGGGGACTACTCGTTAAGGTCGCTTCTTTCAAACATTCCGCACACAGCAACAGCAATGTCATGATGTTCAAATCACTGCTGCGTTTTTCACAATTCGCGTTTGACCCGCATCTCAGGCTTATTCGGCCTACTTCTAATCTCCACCAGTGCGTGCTGAAACAAAACAGGTTAATTTTATTCTATTTCTTGAAACAAACTTACGTCTTTCCTTGCTTTAGGTGCTGGACAAAGGGCGAACCAGCTAGAGAACAGTGATTATCAGGCTGTCCAGTAAAAAACCGCCTGCTTATCGGAGTAAATGCATAGTAATGGTCCCTATAATTTGTACAGGACTGTAACACCAGAAGAGCACGAAAGCGCTGATCGAAAGTAGATGAAATTCATTTATTTTGTTTTTCTCAGCTTCCCTCACGCACAGAACCCAGTTCAGTATTCAGCATGCTGAGCTTTTCAGTTTAGTTAAGGCATTTCGTAAGTGAACGAAACTGGTCCCCACTTTGCCCAACCTTTCCTTCGGCGCAGTTATACGTCAGTCTATGAACGATTGGGGTGGGGTGTTCACTCGTCCCCACTCCCCTGGGCTGTTTCGAAGCTGTATGTAGGTCGCTCGAGTGTCGAGGCCTCCTTCTTCTTTCATCAGATTGTCTGAAGGTCTGGTTTGTCCTTTTAAATTTGTGGGAACCTTTATGTGTAGATGGTAGATATGAATGGTTTCTCAAATCAGACGGAAACACCTCCGCATACAATAGCACCACGTGGTGACAAGATGTTGGGAAGCTAAGAAAAATGTGGAATGGCAGCAAAACATTAACGATCACAACTCAGCATTTCTAACCTTAATTTATTTTGTTGTCAAATAAGCACCGCCTCAAACAAATTTTTGTACTAGCTGAGGAACGTAACCAATCCATGATTTTGACAACGGAGTACTGGAAGTTCTCCAGTTACAGAACTTAAAGTGAGGGTAAATTCTCCATGGCAACTTTGTATGCCTAAATAGAATCAAGTCTGAGGAATCGCGTGGCACTGGTCATTTTACCAGAAGATCGACCGATCAGTCACTATTTTAATCGAAAGTTCTGCATTGAGGAGACTGACCTAAAAAAAACCCGGAACAGCCGAATCGAGGCTCATGACGTCACACGGATAACAACAAAGACGGCATGCCACGGTCATACGGAACACCGCACAGCCACGAACAGCCACGGTCTAAATAAAAGGTTTTAAAGGCATATCAAGCATCAGAATGCACTTTCTGAATTATCTGATGCATAATATGCCAAAAAATCGACATTATTTGTGTACGTACATTTTACAGATTTGTGTCAGTACAGCTATCGTCTGCTTGTCTGCCGTGTATACGAAATACCGAACAGCCACCGAAATCCATGGTTTTGGGCCTAAATAAAAGGTTTTAAAGGTATATCAAGCATCAGAATGCACTTTCTGAATTATTTGATGCATAATGTGCCAAAAATCGACACTTGAGTACGTACATTTTACAGATTTTACAGATCTGCTCTTTTGCCGTGTATCACTCCATTTCGAAACCCCGAATAGCCGCAATTCGACCAGTATAGCACGTGCGAGAACGGATAAGCTATTATCAAAATATACTTTTATAAGTTTCTGATGCATGATATCCCAGAAAAAATCACAGATGTATGGAGCTTTTGAAGGTATGTGTTTGAAATGTCATCGTATCCTTGTCTGTCGAGATGCACGAATAGCCAAGGACAGCCACGAACAGCCATCAAAAGCTACAGTTTTAGGACTAAATAAAAGGTTTTAGAGAATGCACTTTTATAAGTATTTGATGCATAGTATACCAAAAATGACACTTTTTTTAAAGCTCCTGTAAAGATTTGTGACTGAAATTGTATCGTCTTTTTACTGGTGTTTGTCCCGCACATTTTCCCCATTTTGATCTCTACTCGAACACCGCCAGTTTCTCACATAACAGAAGTGAAGATACCCGGTTGACGTCATACGGGGAGGGGACATAACCAATGTCACGTTTTCCAGATACATGTTCACAGAGTTATCTTTTTGCACTTGTTTGTGCACTTTTAATATATAAATAAACGTCATACTGAATGTTTACCTCGGATTATGACGTTTTCTTGTCATTTCCCATGTATTAGTGCAGTATACAACGGTTGTTGGGTTTGAGTGTACACTCTTTAAACCCGGTAGAAATGAGTGTTACCCGCCCAAAGTAATTTTCAAAACAAATTGTTCACCAAACATATATATATTTTAATGATTTAAAATGCATACTTCTGACACTGATGGTCCATCATCCAGCTACTATTCTGAGAGGCTGCGCTATATAATATTACCGCCAGGAAAATTACCACCCAGACTCCATTAATAAAGAACAAATGAGGACCGAGCGCTTAAATTATCGAAAGATAACTCCAACAAAGGTACTGGCAGCGCTCAAACATAGCCGTATGCAGACGCCTGTGCCCAAGGGAGCTTACCGTACCCAAACACGTAGTAAAGAGAGGGCCGAAAGAAAGGAACTTGGCAGATCCTCAAAAAAGATCTGCCATCCCTTTCTTTATAACGGCGCTATTCTTCACACAGCTAACCCTCGGTGCACAAAGTGTGCATACAGAGAATCCATGTTAATGTAGTCAGCCCGCTCACTAAGCGTGTGTTGACAACTAGGATTCAAAGACGAACACAACATAGGACAAATACATGAAATCCTCAAGGTGCAAATTATAATTAATAAAGAACAAATGAGGACCGAGCGCTTAAATTATCGAAAGATAACTCCAACAAAGGTACTGGCAGCGCTC
>SMGT01004936.1:415449-430594 GCA_004794575.1 Lanistes nyassanus
CGGAGTATGGTTTTTAAAAAGTGCTTTTTGGTTTTCCTCAACTATTTGATGATTCGTCCTCTCTTGTAAAGTGCATTTTATTAATGAATTAAAAAAGTTATTATCACAGCAGTTGATTGAAAAGAAGAAATGGCATAAAGAGAAAGTAGTTTTTACCTTGATTTTCAATGAGCACAAGTATAAGAATCGGGAGAAAACGAAAATCAAAGTTAGAAACCATTTGACAATTTCGTACTGGCAGTAAACACGTCGAGGGTCTCATAGTACTATAGGTATAGTCGTCACTGTGGCTTTCAAATAAAGGCTCCGCCTTCGGTCGACTGCGCGCCAGTATTAAATCATGGTGTTGACAATAACAGCTTTGCGGACAGTCAAATATCTGCTCATAAAATATCTGCTCATAAAAGATATATATATATATATTGAGTGTGTAGCCTTATACAGCATTGACAATCGCATTCACGAGAGAGAGAGAGAGACGAGATCACAAATATGACGAAATAAATGGGTTTTTTTACGGTTGGTTATGTCTTATCGTGCGTAATTTATCAACTACGCTTTATCATTGATATGTATGTACATGGAAAAAGCACTTCGTTCACACATAACTGGGGTTGATCTTGAAACATATCACCCGGGGATACGGAGCTGGGGCGGGGTTGGGGGTGGGGGGTGGGTGAATCTGTATTTTTGAAATACATTGCTTTCCCCCTCGTCTCCTTTTTTCACTTCCCACTCATTTCAGTTTTTTTCCAACATTTGTCACCTTTTTAAGTATTTATTTCCCCTTGCATAAAGGACAGGAATAAGCGACTTTGCTGCGCGATTCTCTTTTCATTAATCTTAGACAGGATGGGTACCCTACCTTTTCCTCACCTTTTTCCTTATCCGAAAAAAAACTGCATTGCTATACACTTTAAAATAATCGCAAGTGATAGTCATACCATTGTGTAAAAGTCTTCTTAAACCTGGCCTATAAGTGGTCAGAAATTTAAGTAGGAAAGTCAGCAAGCACTGGAGACTAACCCAAAGAAAAAAATTGCTGCTATAAATTGAGATACTCATGGAAAAATTAAGCTCGATTAAGAGATAGTTCGGGCTCTTCCTCGACACTATGTTGTCCTGTTCTATCTTGGTATTTTCAACCTCCGTGTAAGAACTGTGTGAAACACTGTGAAGCAGGACGCTGAGATTTTATGAATATTTGTATCGAGCGATCGCTACTGATAGTGGTTGATACAAATACTTTTGTTTGTGGTTATCATTAAAACACTAATGGGTTTGATCACTTTGCTCTGTTCCAATTCTGACGCTACTTTCTTCATTCCTACTCTTAGTTCACTGTCACAGTGCTATAAAAAGTGCTTTAAATTTCTTTCACTTGGGTTGTAATGATTTTCAGAATTTCGACCAGTGTCAGTTTCTTTGAGAAGTTTCTTTGAAAAGTCCTATCCGTTTGTTCAACTTAAGGTAATAAACTCAGTGAACACGAAACTGTACTTAAGCGTTAGCTCATTAAACTCAGCGCGAAAAGCAGACGCTACCCCCCAGTGTTCCTAGTTCCGGTGGCTGCACGATGGAAAAGTACTATAGGAGCTGATTGGTTGTTGCCAATAGTCACCAAAGCAAACGAAGAAGGCTCATCTCGTTTACTGCCAACTCTACCCAGCAGGCAACGAGCGTTCGGGAACCATATGCACGGCCTGGTACTATTGTCGTTTCCCGGAACAACTAGGAAGGGAAAAGATCTGTGTTTTCCCGTGCATTCATCAAAAGCACTGGTGCCCTACTGTTGTATGGAGCATGCTGGGCACTTACTGACAGCTACGACCCACTGTCTTGCCCGCTCGCTGTGATCCGAAAGGTTGTACTGAAGACACATCCGATTCTTGTCGGTCTAGTGAGGAAGTCCAAACATGAAGCGCATATGCGTCTGTTGCGTAAAACATATGGATTGTACATAAATACCAAGAAAGCTAAATCTATGGTATTTTTTATGTGGAAATGTCAGAAAAATTCCTCTTTTTTTTCAATGAAGCTGCTGTCTAGGAAAAGCTATTAAAAGCGCAACGTACTTCGGCCAAGACACAAACCACAGGTCTGCCGCTTGGCAAGCGAACCCTTAACCACTAGCGAGATCGTACTGTTTGGATGGGAAAGTTGGGCATTCCGAATCTCCTGAAGATGTATCACAAAGTTTAGCTTATATTTTAAAAAATTGAGATTAAACGTGAAACCCTACTGCTGACCACTATTCTTAACCTGCAAGCTGCTTTGTGGCACCTGAAGAACCATACGTACCTAAAGTGATGGGGAATACCAAGGTGAAAAATGCGAAACCTGGCGCACTAACATGTATAATTCGCGGTGAGCTAAGCGCATTTATAACGTCTCTTTTCGGAAACTGAAGGGATTTTTGTTTGTGGTATCATCTACGTATTGAACAAAGCTTTAACTCTAGTAAGTTACCACTGCTGCTGTTTCGATCGCGAGCTTTTATGTGCAGTATTTCTGAGCATAAAGTTAACACGGCTTGATTGTCTTTACTGTTCTCAAGACAGACTGACTCTGTGTTACAGCGCCTAAGATACCAGTTAATGCAGATGCGGCAAAAAGATGTTTATAATAACAATATGTACTACTTACCGAGATTTCTTTTTAAATTTAGGTTCGGGGACTTACTTATCGCGTCTGTCTCCAGTTTTAACAAAACTGGTTATTAAGATTTAGAGTAAGTTCTCATAGTTTATGAGTTCAACAGCTGAGATAAAGTGGTATTCCTATAGATGAATGAATATGTCAATTTTGTCCGCGACTCAGAAATGTAAACAAATTTATAATTATGATTACCCACCTGTTTAAAAAGCATAGTACTTTGTTGTTAATCGCGGCCGGTGGTTTACATTTTGTGAATTAATTTGCACCACTGCTTTAACATTAATATTTTTATGTATCATATTTATGGATGTATATTGTTGTATGGCACTGGCTCGAAAGTTTATCCAGGGCAGATAACGAATAAACAAAATAAAACATGAAATTTTAAACTGCGTACGTGTGTCGCAAGCTGCCTGAGGTTATTTCTTGCGATCTTTGGCTGCTTGTAAAAGGATACTGTTTATAGCTCTCCATCAGCACTATGATTCAGCCGTTTTTAAAACAGTCCTTTGTCGGGTTGCATTTGCGTACGTAATTAATGATTCAGGAAAAATACATGGTGAACCAGCCTTACGTCACACTTACTACCGCAAGGGCGGATATAAACGCTCGTGCAAACCAGGCTAGGTTCAAAGTGTAGGCTAAGTTGTATGAGCTTCTTATTCTGAAAAAAAGTATGGGTTGATCAGAAAATACCTTTTTTTTCAAATGAGACCAGCGCCAAAGCTGAGACACTTATCTTTAGACAGAAACAGAAGTCTAAATTTGTTAGACGCTCTTGAGGTCTTCACGTCATGTTAGGTTCAAGGACGCCCACCCCCTTACCATAGCACCATTCGCTAAAAGTGTTCTGCATGAAATATTTTCACATATAACTTGGATGTCTGGTGCAGTACATTTCTGACGTCACACAGATCGCCCACGCACACTTCCAGAGCAAGGTCACTGCATTGGGTCACAAGTTCTTTGACCTGAGAAGGGGGTGGCTGAGTTTAATTTTGCGATGAGAAAAACCAGCTAGAAACGGCATGCATCATTCTACTCCCCTAAGGCCACTCGGCACCGAGCGGTCAGTCGAGAATAAAGATTACAGATGGAGACAGGAACCCAAGCTACTTTAGAACTCACCAGAGGCAGATGGGGCCCAGAGAGGAAAATGCACTGGAATCATTTCCTCACCCTTAGCAACCCACCTGAGGACGGAGCGGCTAATCTTGTTGTGACGGGACAACGCGAACCGCGCATTGGCATTTCGCACCATTTCCATTCTATAATTAAACATTCAGCTCCATTCATTCCAGTCAATATGTCCAAAACTTTTTGGTTGTTGGCTCCTTAACAGCTAGCATTGAGGCGATCATAACGCACTTCCGGAGGAAATGGTCTATGTAGTCTCTTTCGTGGAGGAAGCGAAATATAATAGGTGTGGCGGGGATTTCTGCTGCATCGAAATCAAACTCCGGCATTAAGAAGGCAGAAGACGGTTGCTTTGCAGCTGAAAGCAGGCGTGTTAATATTCACTTCGTCTGCACTGAAATGAAGCGAGGCATTGGCCAAGGAAAAGTGGACATGAAAAACTATTGCGAGTGCAATGAGTGCGGTTTGAACAAAATGCTCCGCTGTCGAAAACGATGAGTTGGATTCTTCTTTTTTCATGATCATCATCATCATCATCATCATCATCATCATCATCATCATCATCATCATCATCATCATCATCATCATCATCCATCATGGCTTGAGAGTGAAAAAAAGTATTTGGTTTTCGTTCTGTTAAAGCAGCCCTTGCTGGTTTTCTGCGTTATTGTTCGCCCAAAGCAAGAAAACACAAATACATCCACATCTATATGACAGCTTATTTTTTGAATACAGCCATACTTCAAACTCCGACTTCCTTTTCTTTTACTGCTTGAGTTGAGCGCCATTTTCCCTTTGTCCTTTGTGTCTGTGTGTCTCAAACACACCCACCTTACCCCCCTCCCCACCATTACCCACATCAGATCCAGCCCTACATGGAATATGTAATATGACAATAGGTTATCACGTTAATGGCAAAAACACTTTTTTGTCAAACAGTCTGACGCCCTTCACATACAGCCGGGCAAAAACAAATCTGGAGAACACAGCAACTTGACATCAGAGCGTAAACCTCAATCTCTCCCCCCACCCGTTCCCCATGGGTGTCGTGGAGAGGTGCTGATAGATTATCTGTGTAGTTTGAACACTGTCTCTGGCTGCCATCTCTTTTCACAGACTATCTCCCTTTACGTAGCAGAAACTTGATTTTACTTCAAAGGTTTGGATTTCCTCTAGATTTTCACTCTGATTTCGATAAAGTTTCGGTCGTAAATTCTTTGTTCAGCTCGGGTGGTAAGTGTGACCAGTAAATTTTTTTATAAATCGTCAGACTGCGTCTTGTGAACACCAGACTCCATTTTGTGTGACATCAGTGCCAAGAAATTAAAGATTATCTTTTTCTGTAAACGAGAGATTAAGAGTGTGGGTGTTTTTTGTGGGGGGTGCCGTGAGTCATGGCTCTTTTTGGAAAATCCCTCTTACAAGATATTCGCTCTCATGCAAACGGTATTAATTTTAACCCAAAGTTCTAGCCACGCACATTTAACTTTCACACAACCAGTACTGTTTTGACATGGAGGTTGAAATGGTTGTTTTACATATCAATGATAGATTGCCCACCCGCAGGGACCCCACATCCCACCGAAGTTTTCGCGTGCCCGTAACGACTGTTGTCAGCAGCCGGTCTCTACGTCAAGAGCACCGACGACCTGTTATGTTTTTAAATACAGCCTCCAGCATTTGTCGATGGTTTTCTTTTGCAGGTTCCCGACACCACCGCAGCTATATGTGGCAGGAGATTGTGGGCTTCTTGTCGGTAGACTAAGGTTTCGTTTCGTGAGGCATTAATTTTAAGAGGAAATTTTTCTATCGGTCTTTTCTTTACTATTAAAGGCAAGCTGTCAGGAGACCTAAGAAACAGGTGGCTGTGTCAGAGCCTAAAAAAAGATGAACAGCGGGAGGGAGAAAGAAAGAAGAAAGCAAGAATGTATCGATGGATGGATATGTAGATAAAGAGAGAAAGGACCCACACTTACGTACACCCGGGCACGCACACCGAACTACGCCGACGCATGTTAAAAAATGGAGGGAAGGAGGGAGGGACAAAAGAATAGGGAGAAATGGAGCGGCTGATTCCGCAGACCGACGCATCATCTCAAGATCGAGTTGGCGTCATGCAACAGTAGCGGGTATAGCAGTTTACTGTTGAGACCCTACAAGGTTTGTGCTAACAGAAGAAAATGTTTAGCTGTGCTCACGAACACGTGGTGCCGCAGGACATCCCTCAAACTGCCTCATCTTTCTATAATCCGCTGAGGTTAAGCGGTGCTAAGGTACGTGGAGGTTCTTTGTGTTCTGGGCACGCTGACCTTTCACTGTGCAACCGCAACACATGTACGACACAGTTGTGACACTGAGACCCTGTGACCTTCCAGCAACAGCAAGAACGTGCGGACTGCTGTCATATCTGGGCAGCAGATCGAAGCTCGGGCTGGCTGACCTTAATCCTTGCCAGTTAAAACGGTCTCTAAGGGGCGTTCGAACATCTGAGCACCTCTACCCCCAAAACTCTCCTCACCACAAAAAAATCTTTAAGGCCTACCACAAAAAAGGGGAAAAAACCCAAACAAACAAAAAGCAAAAGCCACACCACCTCCAGCTGCATTCAGCAGCAAAACGAGCCGGCTGGAATAAAAATACAATTTTAAGCATACCTACATAAAACGCGATTTATAGCGGTTGTGCGTTGACTAGCAACCTGCAGACTTGGTCTGGCAGATTTGAAACCACGTTCTTTTTTCGACAATACATGCCAGCGAGACTAGTTCTAAATAAATGGTACATGTCGTTCCTCAAATTGCAGGCAAGTGCAGAAATATTCAATTCGCAGGCTAAATTATTGATAATCTATACCAAAGGTGATATGCACATGCAAATTCAGACACTGCTACGCTTGTAAAATTATCTCTCTTGAACACGAAAACAAAGATTCCGCATGCAGGCGCTGCGATAGCCCTGTCCTCGCTTTTATGAACGAAACCGAGTCTCTTGACCCATTTTGCTCTCTAAGATTTTTGTCTACAGTACTTCGGAGATCGGTATCTTTGGCATCACTACCTAGCGCCACTCGTGGTTCTCGCGTCTTTAAAACTTGGAGCAGGTCGCACCGTCCTGTTTTAGTGCCAGCAAGGGGAGAGAACCCTTGTCGGCGTTCTTGGCGACTCGAAAACCGCTCCAATACCCATTTAACAAGGTCTTTTATGTGCTTTATCTCCCCGGCTTACGACTACGCGAGAGAGGATAACCGCACAGGGTAACCGTTGATTGAGCTCTTCAAACAGGAGGAGGGAGGCGTAGAAAGGAAGGGAGTAACAGTCTGTTCTCCATCTCAACGCCCCCGCAATGTTTGAAGCAGCTCTTCGACAGCACAAACACGGTCATGGCTTAGTGAGCGCTAAATTTACTTCAGTAGTATGTCTTGTGTATTCGAGGGCTGTAAAATACATATAATGACTGCAGTCATCTAGTTATGCCAGTGGGACTTCCAGTTTGACTATAAATAGCTTGTTTAGTACTTTTATTTCCAGTCTGAAATACCTCCACCATAGGAATGGTAACTATGAGAAGCATAATAGCTTTGAAAGTTGTACTTGTATAACTACACAATTCATATGGGCTTCTACATATGCTATATACAGCTTGAAAGAATTGAAAGTTCGGTGCAAACAGCACGCGTTACGTGATGCCAAAAACCCAAGCTGATTGTCACACTGAAGATGAAGTGCGCTTCATTCGTTAATGTAACAACCAACAAAAGATTTCATGGGCTATTTTCACTGCAGCAGCAAGATCCCCTGCCACGAAGAACACAAGCCACGCATACAAAACTCAGGGCAGGTGCAGCACAGAATAATCACTGCCCTCCATTTGCCTACACGCAAGCAAGGCACCCTTGTCGCATAGACCGAGTCAATGTCCCAGAGTCATTTGCGGGATCGCCTGCCGCTCCTCTTGAAGCAAAAGGAACACCTGGTTAGCGTCAGGCGGCAGGAGGTGCTTAGTCGCCAGGTCACAGCCCAGCATATCCCACAGGTGCTCAGTCAGATTAAGCTCTGGTGAGTTTGCTGGTCACTTGCTGCTGCTGCAGGAAAGTGGTGACGACCCGAGCTCTGTGGTCTGGCCTTTCCCAAGGAAAATGGCGCCTGGTTCCATTGCCTATAGCGCTGGCAGTACGGGGGGCTGCAGAACGTCATTTCGTGAGCCCACGCCAGTGAGGCTGCTTTGCGCACGGTGCAAGGGTGTTCCGTGGACCATGTCCATTCTTCTCCAGACCATGATGGGTCCGCCACCAAGCGGTTCACGCCCCTTCACAGTGGCATCATGTTGCCTTTAGACGCGGATTCTGCCCATGAACCGATCTGGCAATTCTGGACTCCTGGATGAAGAGAACACTCGCCCACTGCTGACGTCTCCAAGCCAGATGACGCCATGCCCAGGCCAGGCGAGCAGCGCGATGAGCCGGGGTCAGGACAGGTCGCACTGCGGGACGCAGGGTAGCCTCACCCAACCGGTTTCTAATCACGTGGTCGCTGACGGTGACATTACTGGCTCCTCACACTGCACCCCTGATTGTGTAAAACTGACGTCGATCTTGGGCGTCCAGGTCGTTTGCACGCTGACTCTTCCTCTCTTGTTGAACCGTTCTTGCAAGGCCACAATGACTCAAGAACCGATCCGCGACTAACTTCCCGGGTCCTGACGCCTCCTGCAGCCATCCAATAAATACCGACCAGTCGCTCAGCAGGGCCTGAAGTGTGTTCACATTACACATGGTTTGCACGTCCTTGCGATTTTTCACCCGTTCAGTGTTGCCTTGTCTCCTGCATGTGTTTGGCTGCCTCCTGTGGTGAGCATGAGCGCTCCAACACAGATTTCCGGGCACACAGCCGATCATTGTTGCAGCATGAAACAAGGTGCATCCAAATGTACGGGGTAGGACGTTTTATGTTCTTACAGATTATAGACGTCCGTAACCTACCTGCAAAAAGTGCAGCTGGTCTTTTGCTTCTTTTGAGCGATATATTTGAAACCGGCATACTACTGATCACAAAATATCTTTAGTAATCTTCAGAAACCTGAAATCGATTTTCCATTTATAAGTGCAGTTTGTCTGAAGACATATCTTGGTATACTTATGTTAGTACACAAACAAAACTAGCTTTTGATGAGAAATCGAGTTAAGCTCTGAACATCCCCCAGCGTCTCAGAGTTCTGGAAACTGCTGCCATTCCGCTTTTTTCCTCAAAAAAGCGCATGAAAAATTTAATCCACCACCGGATGTATGCGCGTGGATGCGTGAGAGAGAGAGAGAGAGACACAGAGACAGAGAGAGGGGGAACGACGAAGAGGGAAACAGATGGAGTTAAAAGTAGAAAGGACAGCAAAATGGAGTCCGCAAAGTGACAAGACTTACCTGCCAAAGGAGTGGGAGTGCCAAAGAATGCCACCCGAAACGGGTGGTTTGCGTGGGCATTAAGGTCAAAGTTCATAGGGGAATCTCGTTTTATGACCAGAACATCAGATAGGAACGTTTCATCAACAGAATCATGGCATGCATTGGCGTTTCTATCTCCTGTTCATACGTAAAGGTGTACGTAAAATACACAGAGTGAATGGGCCTTACGATCAATCTTATGACCGGAAGTACAGATACGAACTTCCGTGCAATCCAACCCATATCATGGATATTTACATGTTGGATGCACCACTTACAGAGATTATATACTCAGTGCGACAAATTTACCCTTTTCTTCGATTTAAAAAAAATGTGTCAGCAAAGTGCTAAGCAGCAATATCCGTCCCCCTCCTCCCCCCTCAAAAAAAAAAAAAGTTTGTCCACAAGAGGAGCTTTTTCGAGATCCTAATCCCCCAGACCGAAAAAAATTCCAGTAATGAGAAAAAATTCTCAAATAAAGAAAAAGTAAAGAGAGAGAAGTTCTAAAAGGACTAGATGTTTTTAATTATACGGTTTTTTTTCCTTGGAACGTTTTTGATGTTGATATGCGACTAGCGGTGATTAGAAAAAAAGGAGTCGTTAATAAACACTACAGATGGAGGCGAGCTGCCAAATCAAGTTTTATGGCCTGTTAGTAACTTGCCGCTAAACTGTAAATCTGAAAGAAACTGGAAGAACAGACTGTCAGAGGAAGTAATAAAAACGATATACCGCGGGGCTGGATGTTCTGATCTTTTAGAACCAAGAACCCTGCGGTATAACGACTTTCGGTAACCAACAGCCTGGTCCGTACAGCAATAACCTCAATAACTTGAATTACCGCTTTATGGGTCTCTTTGGATCAGATCACAGAACACCAGGAGATAATTAGGATATGACCTCCAGGACAGGAGACAGAATGGAAAACAGTGAAATTAAAAAGACGGAATAATAATAATAACAATAACAACAACAACAACAACATTGGCATGAGGACAGGGAGGAATGCTTCCCTTATATTTGGATGTGTGTAAGTGCGGCGTGTGCATATATGCATGTTTTTGTGCATACCAATATGTATGTACATGTGTACATGCTTGTATGGGCGTGTGCGTGTGAAGGAGTGTGTGTGCGTGCGTGACTGGACGTGCGTGTGTGTGTATATATATATATATACTATGTTTACCAAATATAAATTGTTAGAGAATTTGAAGCTTTGAGCATTACAAGTGTAAATAAAAGTACGAAGTTCATAGCCGGCGTGTTCCCATCCGCCCTTACGGTCATAATAGTGGCCCAAGGCCTGCTTATCCTCTGTATTTTATGAGCTCCTCTTTAAGTGTGCACAGGACATACAGCTCATTCAAACCATATGCGCGTGGTGGTGGTGGTGGTGGTGGTGGTGGTGGTGGTGGTGGTGGTGGGGTGAGGCGAGTCATCGAGAGAGAACTGACAAGAGAAAGGAGAAAAGAAGAATAGAAGGAGGGGGAGACAAAGAGGAAGAGAGAGAAAGAAAGAAAGAGATATCAAAAGAAAGCTGACAGGACAAAAAAGTACAATAAAATGAAACCAACTGTTTCAGTGATAATGAGTTGGAATCGGCGCATTAAAATAGTCCGAAGGGCTTTCGACATGAGTAGAGCAAATTTGACTCATTACAGTTCACAGGTCATTAAATAAATAAATTTCCTGATTATTATCTGCCCCGTTGTAATTCTTGTCGATGGTTTTATTTCAGAATGTCAACTCTACGACTGGGATTACACAGATGGCATTGACACAGCCGCAGGCTTTCAAATACGTAAGTAAGATATGCATCTCTGTCCTGCTAATAGGAGTAGCATGGGCCTTGACTGACATATATCAGCAGAGTATCCTTGACAACCCAGTTTACTGGAGCATGTAGTCCACTGTTAACTGAGTGTCATTTAATTTATTTCACGTTCATGAGTAGGACACCAGTGAGGGTGCGTGCGCGGGTGTGCGCGTGGCGTGCTGGCGGATGCGTGCGCCTTGAATTATTTTATGAGATTTGGTGCTTTATAAATACTACCACCACGAGGACGGCGAAAACAATTATGATGACGAGGAAGACAACGACGACGATGATGATGACTGACGCACAAGGTCTTGGGTTGAGCTACATTTGCGTTCGTATCTGCACTTCAAAAAGATCAGCCAGAACTGAAATACTTCCAGAAGCCGGGGTGGTTGGACTGCGCTAAACCTAGGACATGGTGGGCTCGTGTTTAAACCGTTCGCGAGGTCTGATTACTCAACTGCCTTCCCGCCGATGCCTGTGTCCTTCCTCCTTGACTGGCACACGTTGCTGCAGTTTCCAGGAGAGCGTTTTGCGTACTGGGCATGTGTGAGTGCTCGCGTGGGGGAGGGAAAAAATTAATGGAGGGGGGGGGGGTGAGGGTAGGAAGGAGAGAAAGGGGCGTGGCCTCACTGTAATGACATTTTTTAATCTGTTGCAGAGAGTTTGACAGACTTCCCTTACAGCTACGACGACGATGTCGACCACGAAGACCAGCTTGTCATTGACAGTAAGTATCTCGCCTCGCTCGCTTTGCTCGTCTCCCTCGCCTCTCTCCTCCCTCACCTTGCTCAGCGTATTTCCCGAAATCCCAGCACAGACCTTACATATATGTAGGGTTAGGGTTAGGGTTAGGGTTATGTAGGGTCTGTGATCTCTGTATGGCTCCTTTCTCAGTTTCTCTCTTTTTGCTCACTTTTTATTAAACGGTGTCTCCCAGTTCCACGGTGTTTCCTGTCAGGCTATTTATAGATATAAGTATATCCTTCATTCACCGTTGATTCCAAGGATCCGCCACGTGTTTGTTGAAGCCTCATTGCAATGAATTTGTCTCGATATCTGAAAAACATTTCTGAAGGTAAAACATTGCTGACTGATCATTAACCCCCCCCCCCAAATCTCGCAACAAACAACACAGAACAAACCAAAGCATCCTCCCCCCAAAAAAACCCCTAAAAGTTTCCATGTTCGGCCAAAACTTTATAAATAGGATCAAGTTATAAATATCTTGCTTTAAAACAAGATGTCAGCAGTTGTCGGCAGAACGTCAGAACGTGTCGATCGAACGACCTCTGTGATTCTGACCTTTGTGTGTGTGTTTGTACGTGTGTGTGTGTTTGTACATGTGTGTGTGTGTGTGCATTTGTACATGTGTATGTGTGTTTGTACACGTGTGTTTTTGTACGTGTGTTTTTACACACATATGTGTGTGTGTTTGTACATGTGTTTTTGTACATGTGTGTGTTTTTGCACATGTGTATGTGTTTTTGTACATGTGTGTGTGTTTTTGTACATGTGTGTGTGTCCACACATGAGGAGTCCATAAAGAACTGATCTGACTTGACCAGATCCCAGCAAGAGGCAGTCGGCTGATCTCGGGCCGCCAGGCGTAGAGCGCATGTCTCTGGAAGAGGCGTGGCAGCGGCTGGAGAGGCTGAAGGGCCTGTACGCCGAGTTGATACAGTTACCGGCCCTGATGAACAGGCGCATGCAAGTGGGCTCCCAGAAACCGCGCATGCCCAGAGAGCACATTCTGCACCCGAGCCAGGTTCGTGCGCGTTTGTGTTGCCTGTCATTGGCAAGCTGGTCATGGGTGTTTGTCCCAATTCGAATAGCGGTGACCTTATTAGGGAGGATGGGGGGAAGAGGGTGATATTACAATAGAACACAAAAGGTTAAGCGGAGGGTTTGATTATTACGGCAGACAACATTTTAACCTCCTTATATCCTCCCCATTCCCTAATTCAGTCTCTTTTTAAAGTCCCTTTTCTCCTCTCTCCTTCCCTTTCTTTCTTTGTCGTTCTTTCATTCATCTTTTGTCCTAACTTCTCTAGTTCTTTATTCTTCTTCCTTTTTTCAGGCGTCTTCCTTCTTCGTCTTCCTTCTTCTTCTTCCTTCATGGCCTCTTCTTTCATTCTGTCTTCCTGTCTTTTCGTTTTCCCTTGATCTTACTCCGCATTACCATCTTCATTGCCGCCGTCCTCTTCTTCCTCAATCATCATCATCATCATCATCATCATCATCATCATCATCATCATCATCATCATCATCATCAATCATCAATCATCAATCATCATCATCATCATCATCATCTGATTTCCTCTCCATGTCATCTCACAGCCGACCTTTGGCCTGGTGTCGGAAAAGCGGGGCAGTGCCCACCCCTCGTCCGACAAGCGGTCCTTCAGCTACATGAGCGCCGTGCCCGTGTGCCCCTCGCGCACCGAGTGGCGGCTACTGCACGCGGCGCGCGACATGAACGACACGCAGGTGGAGGTCTTCCAACCGACCAACGGCTCGCAAGGTCACCAGTGGTTCTACGTCACGACATGCGACAACGACCACGCGGAGATGTCGTTGACTGACTGCCCGGGCTGCTGTCGCGGCATCAACAGAGCAAGGTGGGATCGTGAGGTCTGCTCAGTGCCAGTTCAATGGGTCTAGTGCTAGGATGAAGGAAAACGCAGTCACCTTACCACAGACCCTCAGAGGGAACTATTTACAGCATTCATCCAAACCACATACATCAATCATCCGACAGTTGTTTTCACACGACTGGATCTGGCTTCAGTTCATAGGATGAAAGTCAACGCTGTCACCTCAGGAAAGATTCTAATATTTATTTAAATTACTCATCCAGGCTACTTTTAAAAGTCATCCGAGTGGAGAGTGTTGTTAAATGACTGGTTTTGTTCACTAAAGGATGTTCAATTCATTCCCAAAGTCTGCATGAAACAGACTGTTGCATTCACGAGATATAATCTTACCAGCATCGGCTTTCTTACCTGGGCCTGTGCAACCTTTAAAGTTAACTCTGTATCCCCAAGCTAAAGATGAGGGCTAACTTACCCTACCACTTCTGAACTAAAAAATCTTTGATCCCAAAGTTTAAAACAATGCTGAGGTAGCTGTTCAGAGTCTTTGGTTATCAACGTTTAAATCGTATATTCAGGGATATAAATAATTTTCTATCACTGGCTCGCCCTAGGCCAATATCCTGACCTCAACTTTACGCAGAGGCCCCGTCCACAAAGCATTCAGAAACGTAACGTCTCTTGCCTACGGCAAAGGGAAAGTAACTGATTTCTGGGTACCGCAGACGATTGGTGGATCGCAATTGTGTCCCTTTGAAATCTACTACGATGAGAGGAATGTTTCTGCCTTTCGCATAAACTGGTGCATGATGCAAAGATTTCCGTCATGAGATTGGCCGCCTCGGTGGTCTAGATCCGAGGCGGGTGGTCGGTGGTGCGCGCCCCTGCCAAGTCACACCTCAGACACTCTAGTAGCTTGCCTGCTAGAGGCCTGGCACTACAGGGAACAGTAAACGCACGTCAAAAACATGGTTATTGATAACGACCTCCGTCACCCGCTGTCATTTTCAGTCATGTTAGCTCATGTTCTCTTTCTGTTCGTGTACCAGTCTCTTACAAACGCTTCTGTAGGCATCGCTTTCCATGACAGGCAATGGCTGCAATCCATACGAGTGCCATACATCGTTACAAGGTGTGAGACTTCCATCACTCCAAGCATTTAAAAAAAACTTTCGAGCGGTGATTGGCTGTCAAAGACAATACATCTTCCTGTTTCTTGTTTAGGAATATTAGTTGACCTGAGCAAGATTATTAATGATTTCGTCTCCCATGCATGTGAAGTACCATTCTGCGAGAAGTCCAAATCGATATTTTTTTTAGAGCTTTACTAAAGGTTGGTTGTGTGTGCGTGCATGCATGTGTGTGCGTGCATGCATGTGTGCTTGCGTGTGTGCCCGAACGTGCCTGTGTCTGTGTGTTGTCTGACTTCCAGGTATCATTCTCGCTGCATGACGCGCAAATCCTTCGTCATGGCGCTGGTCCGGCGGCCGCACGAGCAACAAT
>SMGT01004937.1:0-10099 GCA_004794575.1 Lanistes nyassanus
TCACCCTTTGGTTTAGAAACCACTGACCTAAGGCAGTAAAGGTTTTGGTGACGATTGCCAAATTAAATCTACATTTACAAGATCACCATAAACAGTTTGTCCAGTAATTCTCAAAAGTCGAAGTCCAATAAGATAAGGTGCCGCCCGTCGTGACAATAATGAATAATCCAGGATTATCCATGTTTTCTCACACAAACACTTGCACTGATTAAAGAAAAAAAAACGGTATTTTTTTATTATAATCAAAGCATTGTGGGGTCTTCTGTGAATTGGGGGAGGTGCCCCACGTACACGCCAACGTACGCAAGAACGCGAGCGTGTGCCGAGATATGTGCGCACGAGGTCTGTACACGTCGTCTTCACACAAACCCGTGTCTAAGCTACAAACATTTGTTTTACATTGTTGCTAGTTAATGGCGGCTGGTCCGTCTGGTACCAGGAGGACAACGGAACCTGCTCGGTAACGTGTGGAGGAGGAGAAATGAACTCCACGTACAGACGTTACTGTGACAGCCCCGCCCCACAGTATGACGGACAAGAGTGCTCTGGCGACAGCGTCAAACTCGAGACACTTTCTTGCAACACGCAGGAATGTCCAAGTAAGAAACAGAATCGCACGCAACCACGCAAGCCCACGCGCACACGAACACGAACGACAGCACACACACACACACACATATGAAGGCCTTTACATCGCTATTGTCCGTAAATTTCAATTCTTATGCTCACGGTCGTCAGAAGCCAAACAGACAACTGGAACTGGTTTTTCCGTTTCTAGTTGATGGAAGCTGGTCGTCCTGGTACCTGGAGGACAACGGAACCTGTTCTGTGGCATGTGGTGGAGGAGAGACGAACATCACGTCCAGACGTTACTGTGACAACCCCGCCCCTCAGTATGGGGGCGCAGACTGTGAGGGCAGCAACACTTTAGTGGAAACGTCGCCCTGCAACACCGACCCTTGTCCCAGTAAGTGAATGTTGTGAACACGTCCTTTTTTATTTCAAGTCTTAGCTTATTTTCGTAAAATTTTCATTTCCAGACACTATTTCCTTTTTAAAGAAACACTCAAGATCCGACTATTTGCGTTGCAGTGCTTTCTTTCCATGATTGTTACACCATCTAATTTTGCTAGGGCACAGAGGTAATTTGCCTATGTCGCAGGGCATTTCAAAGCGACAGCTGCATCCAAAATAATTCTATCGCCTTGGTAATCACGATCCTGGTGTGTTTAGTTGATGGCGGCTGGTCGTCTTGGCAACTGGAAAACAACGGAAGCTGTTCAGTGACCTGTGGTGGAGGGGAGAGGAACGTCACCTACACGCGTTACTGCGACAGCCCCGCCCCTCAGTATGGGGGTGCAGACTGCTCTGGAGAGAGAGCTTCAGTACAAACATCGCCATGCAACACCGAGCCTTGTCCCAGTAAGTAAAAGAAGACTAAACTAATTTTAATAATGAATAAAGGTAATCCAGGAATATCCATGTTTTCTCACAAAAACACGTGCACTGATGTAATAATAGAAAGGGTATTCTTTACTATAATCAAAGCACTGTGGGTTCTTCTATCAATTGTGACAGATTCCGCACACACCAACGTACGCAAGAACGCGAGCGCGTGCCGAGATATGTGCGCACGAGGTCTGTACACGTCGTCTTCAGACAAACCCGTGTCTAGGCTACAAACATTTGTTTTACATTGTTGCTAGTTAATGGCGGCTGGTCCGTTTGGTACCCGGAGGACAACGGAACCTGCTCAGTAACGTGTGGAGGAGGAGAGATGAACTCCACGTACAGACGTTACTGTGACAGCCCCGCCCCACAGTATGACGGGCAAGAGTGTTCTGGCCATAGCGTCAAACTCGAGACACTTTCTTGCAACACGCAGGAATGTCCAAGTAAGTAAAAGGAAAGCACGCAAGCACGCACGCACGCACACAATAGCACACACATATAAAGGGATTTACATCGCTATTGTCCGTACATTTCGATTCTTATGCTTACAGTCGTCTGAAGCCCAACAGACAATTGGAGCTGTTTTTTCTGTTTCTAGTTGATGCCGGCTGGTCCTCTTGGTACCTGGAGGACAACGGAACCTGTTCTGTGGCATGTGGTGGAGGAGAAACGAACATCACGTCCAGACGTTTCTGTGACAACCCCGCCCCTCAGTATGGGGGCGCAGACTGTGATGGCAGCAACACTTTAGTGGAAACGTCGCCCTGCAACATCGATCCTTGTCCTAGTAAGTGAATTTTGTGAACACGTCCTTTGTTATTTCAAATTTTAGTGCCACATATGATTTAATAATTTTCGTACAGTTTCCAGTTTTAGCTTATTTTTCGTACAATTTTCATTTCCAAACACTATTACCTTTTTAAAGAAACACTCAAGATCTGATGATTTTCGTGGCAGTGCTTTCTCTCCGGATTGTTGCATGATTTAATTTTGCTTTAACTAGGGCGCAGATGTATTTGCCCATTGCGCAGGACATTTCAAAGCGACAGCTGGATCCAAAGTAATTGTGTCTTGTTGGTAATCAGCTTTTTTTAAAAAAAAAGTCTTCCCTCGCTTTGTGGGAGATTAGCGTTGGAAGGGGATGGGGTTAGATATGGACTTCTGTTAACTAAAAAAATCTATCCGCCATCTGACTCCCTGCTATTTCACACATACCCCTGGTTTGTTGACGTGCCATTAAGATATGGAGGCATTGAAACATAACTGTAAAAAATGATCTTTTGTTTCTTCAAGCCACCTAATAATTAGCGAAGACATAGGAGATGCTTGGCAGGGGATTTAGGACCCCTGGCACCATTTTTAGATCCTGTTGTGTTTTCTGATGTAAACGTCTAACGAGAAGGGGCCCAATTATGCGCTAATAGGGTTTTCGGGGAAGCGGGTTGGCTAGTGGCTAGAGCACTGACCTGGGAATCCGAGGGCTCTGGTTTGCCACACTTCCCCTAGTTTCGCCAGCTAAGACCAGGTGCCTGACTAACTCAAGGTGAAGGGTCAAAGAAAAGGAGATGGGTACATCCGTCACAATATGGGTACAGCTCTCACAATATGGGTAAAGGTTTCAAAATATGGGTATAGACTTCACAATATGGGTACAGCCGTCACATTATGGATACAGCTCACACAACATGGAAACAGCTCTCAAGATGCTGATCCACATAAAGTGGGGGTCTCGAACACCCCTAAACACCTACGACACCCTACGACGTAAAAACTGGTCACAGATCATTCTGTACTTTTACCTATTATTTGAAACCATGACCATCTACCAACAAAAATATGAATACGTACAATGCACACGCACACCTGTATCGAGATCACAGAGCATTCAAAGTTATGCTTTATTTCTTCTAGTCCATGGAAACTGGTCCATCTGGCACCTTGAGAAAAACGAAAGCTGCTCTGTGACGTGTGGAGGAGGACAGATGAACGTCACATACAAACGTTACTGTGATAACCCCACCCCCCAGTATGGGGGAGCTAACTGCACTGGTATAAAGAGAAAGATAAAATCTGTACAGTGTAACACCTGGCCATGCCCAGGTAAGTTGCTGCATACAGCCGCCATAACAAGCCTGCAAGATTACAATAATCTTTTCTCCTGTTCAAAGTCAGCATTGGCAATACTCGTATACTCGTATATAAAACCACACCCGACCCTTCCACTGAGACAAAAGTGATCTTAGCGTAACTGTAACTCCATTTGCAACATATTTTTAAAAATTAATAGAAATTGTAAGAAATCTTTATGTGAAAAGAATATTAACAAAACACCTACACAACTAACGCACGCATACCCCGGTCAGTCCCCCTTCCACAAAAGAAAAGTGAAGTGTTTAAACTGTAACTGATCACAGCTTGGTTTCTTGTTGTTAAAGTTGACGGCTACTGGAGTGACTGGGGCGCGTGGCACGATGTCAACGAGTGCAGCGCCCTCTGCGGAGGAGGCCAGAAGACAAAGTGGAGGGAGAGGAAATGCGACAACCCCACCCCCGCATATGGCGGCAGGACTTGTGATGGCGCTGGCCAGGAGAATGCGACTGTCGTCTGCAATCAGGAGGATTGTGGAGGTGAGATGACGAGTCTGGTTGGGTGACACTGGAAATCGGAAGGAGGACAGGAAGGCAAAGGAAAAGATGCTACGGATAGAGGGACAGACCTGGATAGGAGAAATTTTTTGAAACTGCATCCCACATGCCGCCACCACCACATACACAAACCGCCATAGCAACAGGGCTTATAGGTCAAGGTTTTAGACGAGATATACAATACTATCCATCGCGCACCCCATTACTGTATATTCTCTGCATCAAATCAAATGTCAGGTCAAAAATATGACAATTTGCTTTCGATGCAACACCGAACATTTGTTTTGTTGTTTGTTTGTTTGTTGACAATTACAGTCCATATATCACTAAAATATATATCTACTGTACTGTATTACTTAAGATGTGTTTGATTCATTAGTTTATACGTTTAGGCGATCGTAAAACCCAGGAAAATTCCGTCAGGTAACGACGTGTGATTGCTGTTTACTCCTCAGATCGGTGTCCAGAAAACAACGTGACCTTTATCCCTCACCCCAACAACACGCGCCGCTACTACCAGTGCGACAACGGGGTGGCTTTGCTCATGAGCTGTGGCGTAGGTACCGTGTGGGACAGCCAGACCACCACCTGTGTAAATGACAATTCACAACAGGTAAGTATTGCTTAAAAAAAAACTTGTTATAAGCTACTTTTATCTTTAAGTTTGTCACATGCAAGGGAAGTAACTTCGAACATACCCATTAAATAACACTTGAAGACATTGCTATCTTATTGTCGCTGAATGGAATTTCAGTCAAACAGTCATTGCGCGAAAGAGTTCACTGGATTCATTTTATTCTGATTTGAGTCAGCAGTTTAGAATTAATATTATGGATTTTGTTCCACAAAGTCGTTTGAACTGCTAATCTTACAAGCAAAGGGCTTAGTCAATTTTTTTCTGTCTTAAGGAGATATCAAGCAAAAAGATCCAAAATCTCCCGCCAAAATAGACTTCCGAGCCTTTTAACCAAAAAATGTTCTTGGTGTACTTAATTTTAAAGACTTATCCAAGTGCCTGGTCTATGTGTTACTCGATGAATTAGCTTTTTTTAAGAAAAAATTTTTTTTTAAGTTCACGAAACAACCTACATACGTTAAAAAATCAATCACAATTTAATAATAAGCACATTTAATAAGGGACTACACCACTGATTATTTATTGCAAATACAGTTTATGAAACGCTTGCCTCAGCCAAAAAAATCGAGTACATTTCTATCTCATTCAGTATGTAAGTCGTCCCCCTTTGAATCCAGATTACATATAGTATCTGCAAAGCTTTTTGTACATCCTTTGTACATCTTGTGTATTTACGTTCATCTAGCCTCTTAACGGAGGAGATGACAACATCTGTGACACCGACGGCTACCTGCCTGACAAGGAGGACTGCACTAAATACTACCTGTGCGTCCATGGTACCCCCTTCCAGATGTCCTGTCCCGCCGGGTTGGCCTTTAATGCCGCCATCAGCGTCTGTGATTTTCCCGACGAAGTGTCTTGCCAGGTGTCAAATTAGGTGTCACCGCTGTTAGAGTTGGTGTCATCAGTGTCAAGTGCCAGATTCAAAATGGTTCCTTGTTATGCTAATAGCTTGAAGTCCAACACATTCCTTCTTTACGTGTTGAGTGTTTGACCGTTAGGTCTTCCTAGATGTCAGCTGTGTGACACTGTGTCGTGCAACACATTATGGCATGTATCATGAGTGTGTTGCTACGTTTCATACATTATATCTTGGATGTCTGTAACCTTATCTTGCTAAACATCAAAAGCAATTAAAAACAAAACGTTTGACGTCGAATCTTACACATTTAAGTTACCATTAAAAAACCATTAAGTCTTACCTACAGTAGCCAAATATGTTTCATCACAGACATTGTCTCTGTACACCATACCAGATACAACTAAGTTCAGTAACAATAGTGATATCTAATGTTCTGTCAATATTTATATCGCTGTTTTGTTCCCGTTTTGGATTTAGAAAGTAATAAGCTTAACATACATACAAAATATACATACTTCTTGACCTTTTGACCTTTGAATCTATTATTTCGTCTTCTAATATCCAAAGTTGTATAAATCACAGAGAATTATTGTACGTGATAAATCTACTTGTAGTTGTTTTGAACCGCATGTTTAGAAGAAATTTAAGGCAGCATTTTAGACGGATTTTTATTCTTAACTTTTACTATCTATAAGTGTCTCATTTCAGATGAATTTTCGTCCTAGATACTATTGCTGTCATCTGCGCAAGAGACAGTAATCATGTCTGCAGTACGATCAACTGTTGTATTTGACATCTGTACAAACACAGACACATCGCACTTTTTATAGGTATAATGTTATTAACTGCACAAAAAATCTTGATTTATTCACAGGTAAATTAACGCCATTAATTGTTCAAAACAGCTGTCGCTTTTGTCAGACGAAAAGACTGAAAAGAGGTATAGACGTTATTTATTGTACAAGCAGAGTTTACAGTTAATAGCTGCAGAAGCAAATGCTGTGCTTGGCCGTTGAAATTCCACCAGTACTTGCTACTGTCGTTAGTTGTGGAAGTTTCTCTTAGCATCCATAAAATCTTGATATCTGCCCTTCTTGTCACTGTTTGCTTCATTCCCGTTTGAGACGAAATTCAATGGATTCCGTCCCCAGGTGTGCACTGACTGCAATATTTAATGGCATGATTGTAGAAATTCTTAACAATATTCTTTGTTGTTCTTTTTGTCAGAAGTAATCTCCGTAATCTTATTCTTGGTACAAGTACAAAAGGTTTACACGTCCGTCTGGACAGCAGGTGGGAGTGAACTTTAGTTCCACTTCCAGTTATCACGCCATCCCATAGGTTTCCGTTATAACACCCTACGATCTTGTGCCGCCTTCCGTCCTCAGGCTATAAAAGCGGATATACATTTGCTATATCGACCCCATAAATCGCTAACTTACAGTGAAACCTGTCTACATCACAGAACAGTTCGTTGCAAGAAGTATCCATACGTCAGTGGATTTAGCAGAATCTTACTACCAGTGCAGTTAGTTCCGCCATTTTTTGCAATAAATGAGAACAAACAAAATCATACGGACACCTAAGCTTTTAGGATAGATTGTCTTGTAACTATAAGTCAGCACTATAACCATAAGTCAGCAATGTTTAAATATAATAATGTCCAAGATTGAACGGATTTCTAACTTCTAAAATGCCGATGGGTGAACAGTTTTCTAACTACAAAAATATCAACGGATGAACAGTTTTCTAAATACAGAAATGTGTGCGAACAGTTTTTTAATACGATGATATATATTAGAGGTTTCATATTACAACAAACCCTTTTTTTGTAAGCAGTGTTTTGTGTGCATTCTGTAAAGCCTGAAAATCAGACAATCTTAGAACAATGGTAACATCTTCTGGTTATGTGTACTCTGCAGAGGGCTGCAAATCACGTGACATACACACACCAATTACAATCTGTCCCTCCGAGCTCCAGCCTCATTAGACCCAGTTTCAGCATTTTTATTGCGTCCACACTTTCGGGCTTAAGCCGTCGACCAAAATTACCCCATCACCAAGGCGACAGCCTGCGGGATCTGTTATGTAGCCACATCAGCCGTCGTGAGGAGACATTGAAAGGGATTATTTCACGCAGAAACAGGTAAGGTCCTCTAACAGCACTATTATATCTTTATGATATTTGTTATGCAATTACCAGGTGACAAAAAAGACAATGTAAAAGTATAATGTGCAGTCAGTATAGCGTAGTAAGATGAGAACATCAGACCAACTCGGTGGGCGTCACCTCCCGACGTGGCAGGCCGGCGTTTCACACCCCGGAAGTCACACCTAAGATTACAAATTGGTGATATAGTGACTTCCCTGCGAGACGCCTGGCAGTACAGGGAACAGTACTAGGACTGGTTGGCCCAGTGTCAGTATAATGTGACTGGGTGGGATGGAAGGCTGTGTTGCGAAGCAGTCCCACGAGTGGCAGCACTACAAAAGCAACTCCTTGATATGATCCTCTTTTGGAACTAGACTTGAGGCAATACACCAATCAACCTAATGAGATTATGGATACATTCATGAGTTTATTTACAGAAACGTTTTTAAACACCTGGTGCTGACAATAATTGCGATAATAACAATGTTGAAAACTGTAAATGTTCCGTTTATGTTAATTTCTTTTTCTTCATTACAATAAAGCTCTACAAGATACACGAACACTTTACTATCTCATCAGAGAAATTCCTACGCGCCAGCTTCTAACAGATTAAGACAAATATTAAGAAGAAAACAAAACACAAAACTACACCACATTACAAAACTCTGCTACACACCACGAGACCCTTATTTATTGACATGGTTGTCTAAAATTAATCTGCATTGTTAAGGTTGGTTCATAAATTGGGTCAAAAAAGTGAATTTCTATATGGTCTACATCTTCGGGAAAATCCAGTTATGTAGAATACAGAAGTTTCTTCTAGACGCATGTATGTAAATAGGCTTCAAGCTATTGCTTATAACTTGCTAATCTGGACTTACATATTTTTGGGTGGACAGGAAAAAAACTGCAAGACGGAGGTGCGTCAGATATTGTTGGGATGACTGTATACACGGTTTGTTAATTAATTATTTATTTGTTTATTTATTAGGACTGATTGACAGCAGTCTCAATAGTCAACACAAATTGAAAAAAACAATGTTATCCATACTGCTTTTATTGTAGCGGCACAAGAGGGAATTTAATGGGAGAGCAGATAGATAGGTGAGGAGGGGGCCAGAGAGAGAGACAGAGGGGGGAGGGTAAAAGCAGATCAAGAAAATGACTCTGTAACTTCCGAATACTAAACGAACGTACATTCTTTTGGAAAACAAAAACAAAATGTAACAAGAAGACAGAGTTGGGAAAAATATATATTTACTGTAGAATAAAAACAGCGGCAAAGGTGTGATTGCTTAAGGTATTATTGTGTGATACGCGTGTGACGTTTTGTGTGTGTTCGTCTGTATGTGTGTGCAAAATAAATCGTGCAATATATTCCATGTGGCACTGTCTCATAAATCATTGTGTGAACGCCATGTGATATTGTGGTCAACACAATCTCTTTGGTAAAAAAAACAAACAAACAATTATTTATTTATTTATTCATTTTTGCTTCTAGACAGGGTACTCACTTGGCATGTCTGATCCGTACCTACGTCCACTCCTGTAAATAGGCAAACTGCCAGACGGAAATCGTTGTATTACGATGGAACAAAAAGTAAAAGGATTATTCCTCAAGTAGTTTTTCGAGAAACGAGCTGAGGATGCGAACATAATTTCCATCCCGACAACTATACTGAATTTTACTTACACAGCTTTCAAGGCAAGGAAAATTACTAGTCACCATGACAAAATATCGGTGTTCTCTTTGCAGACACCTTCTCTTTGCCTTTACCGAATACTGTACGGTAACCATGGAACAAGACAAGATCGTTTAATACCAAAGTGACAATGTAAAACATAGCACAAGGAAACCAATGTGATGTTGATTCATACAAGCAGCCGTGCAGACCCATTCAACAACCGTGTAATTAATATACCATGTAATCAATATACCATGTAATCACTATACCATGTTATCTCACTGCCTCTCCGTCTACCTCATCCACATCACCATCACCATCTCTATCACCATCTCAAACTATTCGCAAGTTCTCCTCCACACAAAGCAGAGAAAAACGAAACAACACAATGAACAAGTAAGTTTAAATTTATTGCTGTTTAAATAATATGCAAAGCTTTACAAAATAATGGTTGATCTAGCAAAACACTGGCAATTCCTTCAAAATCATAGCATCTATTTTATCAAATCAACCCAGCTGTGCATATTTTGAAGGTTTCTAACTGGTCACTTTAGGTCTAGTTTTAGTTTGATTTCAGCCGAGGGCAAGCTACCTGTCAGGGTCATTTGCAAATAGTTTTAATGGCTTAAACGTAGATTTTCTCCAAGCTGGCATTATCCTTATTTG
>SMGT01004937.1:17603-28526 GCA_004794575.1 Lanistes nyassanus
CCCCCCCTCACAGGTGGTGTCATGCTATTGTCCTAACAATCTCTTCCTTACCATTGTCGGTCCATTCTCACCCCAGCGACAGAATCGACGAGATAGTTTATCAAAATTTAGGACGGCAATACGGTTAGGCTAGTTGTGTTTTTCTAGCCGTTGTCGTCTGACGAGATATACGTCGTTTACTCACGTCTCTATTTTGTGGACGACGACAAGTCAAATCAATTTTAAGGAAGAGAAAACTGCGCTATGGTTTGGTAATATTTTCTTATTCGAAAGATTCAGACAGACTTTGTTCGGAAGGGTACTGTACAGTTACATTGTTTGAAATGGTTTATTCTTTAATTTTACAACCCCATAAATAATTTCAGGCTTTCTAACACGTTAACTTCTAAGGTTGACTTACTGATACTTTCTTCAGCCCCCATGATATGGCAATCTATAAAACATTAATGTTATATGTCATCCCAATTATATGACAACCTCGTTACTGTGCGATTTTTTTTATTGGGGCAGACTTTGTGGTCCGGCGACAACAGTGACTGTGCCATGTATATTTCCCCCACGCCTGTGTGTCAAGACCCTGGGTCAGGCCGTGTCGTTGACGGGAGAGTGCTATACTGCTCAAATAAATCTGTTCCCAGAGCAACTTGACCTGCTCAACACGGCGCATCCCAGAGTCTTTGTAGCCGGCCCGCCCGGCACAGGTAAATCTGTGGTGTTGCTGCTGAAGGCAACAGAATGGTTGAGATGTGGCCACGACGTCCACATTGTGAGTCCGTGTGATGAGAGTCGTGCAGCGTGCAGCATGTTGTACCACCTGTTGCTGCAGATTGTCAACACACAGCTGACCTCAGTGGCATCACCCGGACAGCCTCACCTCCTGCAGTATGATTTCTATCAGGATTTAGACAGGTTTTTAGACGTGGGGGAAGACTTGGAGGAAGACATGGAGGAAGACATGGAGGAAGAGGTGGAGGAAGAGGTAGAGAAAGATGTGGATGAAGTCGTGTGCCTTGAGGTGCAGGAAGTCGTATGGTCAGACGTGGAAGACGGGTGGTCACACGTGCGGGAGAACGGGTGGTCACACGTGCGGGTAGACGAAGTGCCATACATTGAGGACGACGTGGCGAAGGCCGTGAACATCTTGTCACGGGCGGCGAGTAGAGGGTCGCTGTACGTCATCGCTGATGAAGTTCCTCGGTAAGTGTGTGACGTGTTTGACGTCATATGTGTCGCACCTGTGGTGACGTCATTAACTAATAGCGTCAGAAGTTGATACAGAAAAGGGAGAGAATAACAGAAAAAAATAATAAATAAATAAAATGTGGATTTTTAACGCGCGAAAACACATTTTATGCACACTTCGCGCGGACGAGGGACACAGACACGCTAGTGAAAACAGTGAAACACACACAGAGGGAGAGAGATGAACGCACCACTGACCAACAGGTTGGGAAACAGATCGTCCTTCAGTCACAGATGGGTGGAAAAGTATCATAAGAGACGATGAACAGCGAAAGTTGTAAGACAGATACAGGAAAAAATGAAAGTAAAATCAATAAATATAGAATGGAATATGGTAAACCGTGAACATACCTTATAATAAACATACGTATAGAAAACTAATCTGTGATAAAAGGGTCCTTGAATATTTTCTGCTTAATTGCGATTGGCTGTAACACAGGCACGTATGGTTCTTGTCACATTTTGTCTTGCTCAAACACATCGCCAGGTCACACAAGTCAGCCCAAAACTCTTTATTTCATGATAGTTTAGCGAATCAACTTACGAACGCATACGCAGGCAGCAAGATTGTTATGCACGTTCTCTGTAATCTTGACTATATATATATATATAGCCCCGTCACGCCCTCAGTCAGCCTTTACTCACACATCAGACGATCAAGGGCATGTAAGTTTACTCAAAGCTCTCACAACACAAAGTATACTAGGAACGAGAGTTGTGAAGATTTTTCTAAGGGCTTGCCTCCCTTTTTTTCTTTATCACACACTCTCGGTCTAATTTTCACCACTCTTACTCTCGTCTATCCACTCACTTCTCAATGCACGCTCACGTATTACAAACCGTATTAACATCTACTCGTAACCATTGACAAACACACACACCATTACACGAATGTACCCACATCAATATTCATGAGTGAGGACGTGATACAGTAGACAGGCAATGAAATTGAAGACCGTGATGATAAGAGCGCACTGGTCAAGTCCTGGTTGCCGACGATTTAGTAACAAAAGTTTTTTTCAGTCTTCTTGAACCAGAGTATACATGGGTGTGTAGCAATATTCCAACCCGTTCAATGTAGACAACGAGTACGTTGAAGTTTGACTCTTTCTCTCCGGAATCAGGGACAAACTCTGCAAATCCGCGGATTCCTACGTGGTCTGTATGTGCTATCCTTTGCACTACTGTCCGTAAGCCCAGACGACCTAGCGGACGCGAAATCAGTATAATACAAGAAACTGCCAGAGCATCGACAATTACTAAAAATGTCTTCCAGTCGGGGATGTACACACAACAGCAGACTCCCATTCTGTTAACTCTGGTCTAAGTTCTCGGACTTGAATCCTATGCCTGCTTCGATTCGCTACTATACTTCGAATTTATTCCCATAAAGCTCAGTCGCCTTTGACAGCTGATCACGGGCTAGTTATTAGATTTTTAGATGTTAACTACAAGGTGTATAAGTGAACAAGCGAGCTTCGATGGACTGTCGGCCCTAATATACAGTCCGATCACGTGATGTCAAAAATCCCATAATATTATAGCATTGTAGTTTTGGAGAAGTTACTAAAAAGTTTATCTCCAATGATTCAGCAGTTTGAAACAGTAAATTTTATTATTGAAAACCTTCCTAAGTCAAAAAAACACCCGAAAAAGTTGCCAGGCCAAGGTCTGGTTGACCTGCTGTTGAACTCCCCCCTTTCACTCTTTTTTTTTAAAAGGTGTGTACCGAAGCAATGAGAACCTTAGACAGTCACGTGCTGCTGCTAGGCAACGCACTATGTGTTTAGGGGTTTTGCTGACACATCTCTAGTCTGAGAATAGCGCTTGGAAATAGTTACGCAAAAGCGCCGTCTTTTGTTTTCCGCAAATGGTGACAATTGCCCCCTGTGAGCAGCTCTTAACGCCCTTCCACACTGGGACAACACCGTCAACTAGTCGGACAGATTTATTCGAAAAAAGGCATTTTCTGTTACGTCATGTAACTTACATTATAACGTCATCAAAAACTTACTCCACATTCTGATACATCTTGAACAAATGCGAACACATATCCTCAACAGTACAAAGTGTAACACACGTATTGTGTAACACTGCAGACTCTCTGACAAGCTGCTGAGACTTTTGTTTCCATCCTCTGTAACACTCATATCTGTGACAGGTCACCCGACTTCCGGAGTTTCTGTGTCAAGCTGCTGAGAAAGGTTCCTCATCTCCATCTGTGGATGGCTGGTTGTTACCATGGATACGCACCCACCGACTGGCACGTGGAATATTTAACCAGACCCCTCCGCTCTCCCCCGGCCGTCGTCAGGGAAGTCCAGCAGGACGAGACAATCACTAAGTCACGTGATGTCGTGGCGTACAGTGAGCGTGGTGTGGCCGACCACACAGACGGCCCGCCAGTCAGACGACTGTATCACCGACCTCAAGATCACTTAAGTCCCTGGCCACAGGATTGTGTCACGTGCGGTCGTGAGGTGGCCAGCTTCCTACACAGTTTGTGTGTTGGTGTTCCGGGTAGGTAGTGTGTTCGTGAAAAAGACAGTGTGTTAGTACATGTGTACGTTATAACGGTTATTGCTTGTTCCTTGTGTTTGTGTGTACTTGTGCGTCGTAATCGTGGGTGATTTTGTTTCTGTTCATTGCATCTCTGACAAGCGACGTAATGAAAGATCACTCAATGTTTACAGGGAATGTCGCCAAAAAGTCTGCAACCGTTTTCACCACCACCAGCGGCGGTACAACAACACCCTGCTTACAGTGGAGAGACGTGTTGGTGTTGTATGACTTAGACATCAGTGAAAAGTCGGGTATGGTGACGGGGCTGAGAGAAGCGGGAATCCCAGTTCGGGTGATGACGGATGATGACATTGAGGACGTGGCCACGGCCCGTAGTGACGTGGTATGGGCAGCGCATAGGAATCTTGTTGGCGGTCTGGAGAGAAAAGTCGTCGTCTGTCTGGAGTCTGGTTATTCTGCCCGCCTTCGTCTCATGTCCCGGTGTACGTCACAACTTCTGATTGTCTCATTTAACCACTAGCCATTGAATTTAAATCTTACTCAAACACCTGTCACTTGTAATCTTGTGTCTGTCTCTCTTTCTGTACACCTGCGTAACGAGGTCGTACGTATGACCTATTTTTGTTGACCGTTGCCTGTACAAAACTTTGTTACAGACTGTGTATTGACTGTTGTGATGACAAGTGAGTGTAAATCTACTGACCTATAGTCATGTTATTTCCTTTCGTTATTGTTTATATTAATTTCAGATCTTGCAGAATTAACTTTAACTTTTATTGATTAGTTCTCTTTTACTGCCTGCAGTTGCTTATGCGTGCGTGCGTGTGTGCTAGCTTGCGTGCGTGCGTGTGCGGTAAAGCAGAAGCAAAAGTTAATTACATCCAACAATAGCTCATCTAAATGTACAAATCGTGCACCTCACGATACATTAAGATGTCACCTAGCCCGCATTCTAGCAACAAACAAACAAAAAAAGAACTGATGTACCAGCTTATCGTGGCAAAAAAAGCGACTTCACTGAAACATTTCATTCAGGATCATCGTGGGAAACTGGATGCAACAAGTTGTTCGTCCTCTGTAATAAACTGTAATCGGCCATAAAAGGAAACAATGATATGCCGTGACGTCGAGATGTTTGATTGGACACGGCTAAAACGCTCCCTTCACACCGTGAGCAACGAACTTACATAAATTCGTGTAATAGTAAGTGTCACGTTATGAAGGGTTTTCTTCAGCGCGACTGTCTGAGCACTGTGTTGTTTTCATTGTATCTTTCTGTAACTGCGTAATCTTTCATTCAAGAGAAAGTGACGCAATAATCATACGTAGGGTTAGGCACAAGAGACGTCATGTTGATTGTCAAAGAGACGTAAAACTCGGCCAATGGAGAGATAGAAAGGGAATTGCCAAGGGAAACCAAAAGAATTTCTGGGGGTTTTAACGCTTGTTCGGGGATTCGGAGAGAGACAATGAAGAGAGTAAGACGCATTTCTTATTGAAGTAACGCCAACGGGCGATATCAACGGATCCTGTATAGTTACTGGGGAAAACAGTCAAGAGTTTACTGTTTTGAGCTTAGTTCTTGCGGTAAAAAGATTTTTGGCTTCACCAGGCAAGACTTGTCACTTTCTCGAGATTTGTGAAAGTGGCAGAATACATTTGTTAGGTCATCAAGGAGTAGACCTAACGGCTAAGCAACCAGTGATATACATTCTTGTAACTGCTACTTGTTTAGACGACTTAATAGTAGGTCGTGAGTAGGCAGTTGGAAAGAACTTCTTCCCACTGGAGAGTGGGGATTTTTCTCATAGATCTGAAATCTATGGGAAACGTGGAGTTAACCGTAACGGTTGGACAAGGACGTCCAAGGACAAACCAGCAGACTGAATAGTACGTTGCCTGTGATCCGAGGTTACTGTTACCAGAGGACCATACCTATCTGCTGCTATCTACTGGTTTGACAAGACTGGAATTTTAATTCACCCTTTCGCCTTGCCGTCAGTTCATCCGAGTCTACGTACCATAGACTGGACACTTGCGTTTCTGTGAATTACGTCCACAGATTTCAACAGTCGTCTCCTGCACATAAACTATTACCGCGGTCTACTTGTTAATGTGAATGAACACTGGTGTGTCTGATCCATTCTTGACTGGATTGTAACTCTGTGCCGGTGGAGTATCTATACACACCGCGAGTAGACTTATGATTTATATTTGTTCAACTGTACTTCAGTTGTATTACTGTTCTGCAAGTTGTAACACACCACACATTGTTGCTATCACACACTCACGCGCACATACACGCATTGTTATATATTTGTTCATTTACCTCTCTTCTCCCTCTACTATCCTTCTTATTGTTTATAGTTCAATAAATGTGTTAATTTATCTGGTCGTGTACCTTTTGCTTGAAAAGGTGGGGTCTGCTTAGGTGTATGCATTGCTCATAAATCGCTAACTTACAGTGAAACCTGTCTACATCACAGAACAGTTCGTTGCAAGAAGTATCCATAGCTCAGTGGATTTAGTAGAATCTCCGTCACTTTTTGCAATAAATGAGAACAAACCAAATCATACGGACACCTAAGGTTTTAGGATAGATTGTCTTGTAACAACAAATATGTCCATAGGTGAGCAATGTTTAAATATAATAACGTCCAAGATTGAACAGATTTCTAACTTCTAAAATGTCGATGGGTGAACAGTTTTCTAACTACAAAAATATCAACGGATGAAACGTTTTCTAAATACAGAAATGTGTGCGAACAGTTTTTTAATACGAAGATATATATTAGAGGTTTCATATTACAACAAACCTTTTTTTCGTAAGCAGTATTTTGTGTGCATTCTGTAAAGCCAGAACATCAGACAATCTTAGAACAATGGTAACATCTTCTGGTTATGTGTACTCTGCAGAGGGCTGCAAATCACGTGACATACACACACCAATTACGATCTGTCCCTCCGAGCTCCAGCCTCATTAGACCCGGTTTCAGCATTTTTATTGCATCCACACTTTCGGGCTTAAGCCGTCGACCACAATTACCCCATCACCAAGGCGACAGCCTATGGGATCTGTTATGTAGCCACATCAACCGTCGTGACGAGACATTGAAAGGGATTATTTCACGCAGAAACAGGTAAGGTCCTCTAACAGCACTATTATATCTTTATGATATTTGTTATGTAATTACCAGGTGACAAAAAAGACAATGTAAAAGTATAATGTGCAGTCAGTATAGCGTAGTAAGATGAGAACATCAGACCAACTCGGTGGGCGCCACCTGCCGACGTGTCAGGCCGGCGTTTCTTACCCCGGAAGTCATACATAACATTAAAAATCGGCGATCTAGTGACTTGCCTGCCAGACGCCTGGCACTACAGGAAACAGTACTAGGACTGGTTGGCCCAGTGTAAGTATAATGTGACTGAGTGGGACTGAAGACTGTGTTGCGAAGCAGTCCCAAGATTGGCAGCACTACAAAAGTAACTCCTTGATATGATCCTCTTTTGGAACTAGACTTTAGGCAGTACACTAATCAACCTAATGAGATTATGGATACATTCATGAGTTTATTTACAGAAACGTTTTTAAACACCTGGTGCTGACCATAATTGCGATAATAACAATGTTGAAAACTGTAAATGTTTCGTTTATGTTAATTTCTTTTTCTTCATTACAATAAAGGTCTACAAGATACACGAACACTTATCTCAAAAGAGAAATTCCTACGCGCCAGCTTCTAACAGATTAAGACAAATATTAAGAAGAAAACAAAACACAAAACTACACCGCATTACAAAACTCTGCTACACACCACGAAACCCATATTTATAGGCTTGGTTGTCTTAAATTAATCTGAATTGTTAAGTGTAAATGTAAAACAAGGGAACTGTACCAAGCTAGAAAGGGACAAAGACGAAGACAATATACATGTTTCGGGGCACTACCCCTTCATCAGGACGACACAAAAACGACGAAAAAACGAAAACCCTCATGTTGTCGTCTGTGTGTGGGGGTGTGCTGAAGTGACGTGCAACCGGTGTGTTTCTGCAGTGTTTTGTGTCAGCTAGATGTTCTGTGAAGCGGGTGTTGAGAGTGCGTTCTGTCTCCCCGATGTAGAATAAAGTGGGACAGAGGGTGCATGTGATGGCGTAGACGATGTTGCTGTTGGTGCAGGTGAAGTTGCGTTTGATGACAAAGGTGGTATTGGGTGTGTGGAGTGTTGTGGCAGTGTTAAGGTAGGTGTGGCAACGGGGGACATTGCACGGGGTGGAGCCGCAGGAAGGGGGAGGGAGGTAGTCGGTTTTAGTGTAGAGTGTACTAGAAGGTCTCGCAGGTTCTTATCCCGCTGAGATGCTAGGAGGGGGAGTTTTTTGAAGAGGTCGGGTTCAGATTTGGACAACAGGTGCCAGTTAGAAAGGAGGATCCTACGTACTGGGAGGTTGAGGGGGTGGTGGCCTTGGTTCTGTGTGTCTGTGGTGGTGGGAGGGTTGTAGTGTAAGTGCGCGTGGTGTGGCGGCAACTTTCTGTCTAGCAGTGTGTAGAAGTTTGGAGGGATAGCGGTAGTCACTTGTTTTTCTTTTGCATTGTTAAGGTTGGTTCATAAATTGGGTCAAAAGAGTGAATTTCTATATGGTCTACATCTTCGGGGAAATCCAGTTGTGTAGAATACACAAGTTTCTTTCTAGACGCATGTATATAAATAGGCTTCGAGCTATTGCTTAGGGGCCTATAACTTGTTAATCTGGACTTACATATTTTTGTGTGGAAAGGAAAAAAACTGCAAGACGGAGGTGCGTCAGATATTGTTGGGATGATTGTATACACGGTTTGTTATTTATTTATTTATTTGTTTATTTATTAGGACTGATTGACAGCAGTCTCAATAGTCAAAACAAATTGAAAATAAACAATAAGTTATCCATACTGCTTTTATTGTAGCTGCATAAGAGGGAATTTAATGGGAGAGCAGATAGATAGGTGAGGAGGGGGCCAGAGAGAGAGAGAGAGGGGGGAGGGTAAAAGCAGATCAAGAAAACGACTCTGTAACTTCCGAATACTAAACGAACGTACATTCTTTTGGTAAACAAAAACAAAATGTAACAAGAAGACAGAGTTGGGAAAAATATATATTTACTGTAGAATAAAAACAGCGGCAAAGGTGTGATTGCTGAAGGTATTATTGTGTGATACGCGTGTTATGTGTGTGTGTGTGTGTGTTCGTCTGTATGTGTGTGCAAAATAAATCGTGCAATATATTCCATGTGACACTGTCTCATAAATCATTGTGTGAACGCCATGTGATATTGTGTTAGCTTCATTGTGTTCAACACAATCTCCTTGGTAAAAAAAAAACAATTATTACCGCCCTTGCAACGGTGGTTGTAACAATATCAGCTGGATTTCTTTTCTCTGTATTTCTCTGTATGGAAGTGCCATCGTCCACTGACAATATATCTACTCAGAGTTTTTGTATTCCTCTGTTGAGTTTTGCCATTTCCCTTGAGAAGAGGCTTCACGGCATGCCTTGATACTAAACTGCGACAGATCGGCCTAACGGCAACACGAGACAAGAGGTACATTTTCATATTCTTAAATAGATCTGGTTGTACGATGCCAAATACGGAGACGTTGCCTGTGAAGTTCCATAGCCAGATCTGATGATTACTACCTTTTTGGCGCTTGAAGTGGCTAAGAAGGCAGGAGTGGTGATCTTGCGACTGCCGCAGTCTTGGTTTATTGGTTATGAGAGTGGGTCTGATGAAGACTGCGATAACTCTGCCTGATCAACCTATTTGGATAATTGATCCAGTGGATGGCATCACCAACTTTGTTCATTGCATCGTGTGCTTTCCATTCCGTGTAATCATCAACCAGCAGATAATGTTGCACTCCACATCACAGATCACTGATGTATACCACTTGACCTTGGGCCTGGTATTCGAGTTGAGTTGGTTCACTGAGCGGGCGTGACACACCTGACGTGACCTCTCATCTTGGTTCTCTTCACTGTTTTTCATGTACTATTATTCCTCTTTGACTAAGTTTTTGTATTGTTTCTCCTGGATCACTGTCCACAGAGTCCACTATGCTGCATTGTTTTACACCCAGGGTTTAAAAAAACATTATGACTGCAGAAGCCTGCGAAGGGCTGTTTACAATTTATAAAGCAGGTTACTCCAACACAGGACAAACTTATAGTTTTTGAGCTCTAACTCGGCATCCAGAAATGAATTGCCCTATCTTGGAGAGAGTAACCGCCCTGCAACGGTGGTTGTAACAATATCAGCTAGATTTCTTTTCTCTGTATGGAAGTGCCATCGTCCACTGTTTTGCCTGTGGAGGTTTCATAGCAAGAACTAACGATTACTCTGCTTTTTGGCGCTTGAAGTGGCACAGAAGGCAGGAGAGGTGACCAGTCATGCATTTTGGGTGGAGAGGACAGTGGACACCAAGTCTAGTCCGGCCGGCCTTGTGACTGCCACAGACTGGGCTTGTTGGTGAATGAGAGTGTGTGATGACGACTTTGCAATTACTCTGACTGATCAACCTTTTTGGATAATTTTATCCAGTGGATGAACTTTGTTCATTGCATTGTGTGCTTTTCATTGCGTGTAATCATCAACCAGCAGATCATGTTGCACTCCACATCACAGATCACTGATGTATACCACTTGACCTTGGGCCTGGTATTCGAGTTGAGTTGGTTCACTGAGCGGGCTTGACACACCTGCCGTGACCTCTCATTATGGTTATCTATTTTTTACTCTTTAATCTAAGTTTTTTGTATTGTTTATGCGTCATAATCCCTTCATCTGTCTGTGTGTATATGTGTGTGCGTTTTTTTTTTGTGTAGTCATTGTTCCCTAGAGTGTGTGCCTCGTCCGCGCGATGTGTACATGTAATGTGTTATCGCGCGTAATAAATCTCCATTTATTTATTATTATTATTATCAATCTGCTGGCACAGAAACTTTAGACATGCAACAAAAATTGACACACTACTTGATGCACTAGTCAGAACACAATGTGCTGTTTTTAGATTTAGTGCACTAGTAGTGCATGGTGTGAGCATAAAATGAACCGTAATAATACAGACAAAGCCAGCTATATTAGCAAAAAGATTGAGTCCCTTTTTCCATTGCTACAGAGCTT
>SMGT01004937.1:37052-57904 GCA_004794575.1 Lanistes nyassanus
CAAACAGGAGCAGTCAACAGTTCTATAGTATTGTCTATAGTAGTTGTATCTGGAATAGTAACAGCTGTAATAGTATCTCTGCAATAATTGGATAGATCTATGGGAAAAATTATCCGAAGCCACTATTTGCAACAAACAGAAATAAAAATCAGAAATCAAAGAAAGTTTTCAGCCATTTGCTTGCAGAATCAAGTCACCTTTACTTTTCTTTCCCCCCTCCCCCCTCCCCCCGTCATTCAAAGAAACCGTATTTGAATGATCGGAGTGTGATCGACTGCTTCTCTCGACATGTCTTGTTCAGATTATGCAAAGAGAACGTAAATATTTGTTTCAGTGACTTTTAAATGTGTTGACCCTACTTTATTGTTGGTAGCAAGGATTTTTTTTTTACGGTATGATAAACCAGATCCATTGAAACAACTGTCGTTAAAGGGGTGCGGAAAAAATAATTATCATATTTCTCTGAAGTTGATATTTTAGACCTAGACGCATGCCGGCGATCAGATATACTGGGGTTTGGGATTTGAAAGGACTGACAACCCATCTGTCGTACTTAGTAGGTTCCCATAATGAGGTCCTGCACAACTCATCGAGAGTCTTTCTCGAGAATTCCCGAGACAGCCCGATAACAGCGATATTTGTATGCTAGTGTTGTTATTCAACACTCAGGTAAATGCAAGTTTTCGCGCTTAAACGGTTATTTCAAACATCAGAGTCAGGACATCATCTCGCTACTTCAGTCTCAAGAAATTCCGAGATAACCATATAATAGCATAATTTGCATGCTACAGTTCTTATTTAATATTTACGCAGATTTGACAGAAGGCATTTCCACATTGATACTGCATATTATTTAACACATTAAAACCGATGCTTTTTGTAACAGGCCTACCTGTTGCTTTATTTTGTCGAGAATTCCCCAAACACCCTTTTAAGGCGAGATGAGCAAGGTAATTATTCAACCATCGGGTAGACAGAATTAAAAGCACTGACACGGCGTCTTAGTTTTCACATTAAAACTATCAAATTTATTTCTTAAAAGCTATTTCTCTTTCTCCAGGTGCACATGCTTTAGACAGCGTGAAAAGGAAATAGTCAAACGTTAATCATCAGATCACTGAAAGAAGGTTAAACACGTGACATCAGCAAGACGGGAATGAAACCAGTTACATAATCGGGGTTACAGCGGACACATTGATGCTTCAGGATGTACACCCTCACAGTCTATGGACAGTTTTGCTGACAAGTAGGGAGCCATATTTTTACTCGATGTCCTTCTCTCTGTAGGGCGATTGCAGTAATGTCACGTCCGAGTTCCGGCCGAAATTGTGACGTCATCAGGGCGAACTGTGGGGGGTTGGTCACAGACCGTGAAGCACTCCCTTCAGTTTCCTGTGTCTGACAATTCGAGAGCACATGGAAAATAGAGATGGTAAATTTTGTGAAGATAGGTGCATAAAATACTCGTAATCAGCATTCAACAGCACTGGAATACATGGAGTGATACCGCTGAACACAGTATGCAGTCAGGACAAATAGTTGTATATATATATATCTCTCTCTCCCCAATTTTCTTTCGCTCGAGCGCTCTTGGACAACTAACAGCAACCCCACTGGGTATAAATCTACACAGCTGGGAAACTTTATCACTTTATCATTTAACAGGACTGCTGGAAGTGGATGTCATTACTTAGGTGCATCTTTGATATCTAAAAACGTACTTTTATTGGTAAAGAAGACATCGATGTAGAAACTATTTATAGCATAACCATGCAATAATAACTGTATGGCATATACAATCAATAACATTTTAACAAACAATACATAAGAAATGTTATTCTCGTTGCTTTCGGGAGATCCATATATTCTGTATTTTTCAACTAACCACACAGCAATAAACAATCATGATGTCTAGTACAATGCAATTCCAGTATGACTGAGTTATCTAGATTTCGGCTAAACGCATAATAGCCTTGAGGCCTTCAGTTATATCTGAACTCGGTGGAAAGCAGCCGGTGGGTCTAGGGTTCTCGGCCCTTACCGTTCAACTCTTCCACGAGTGCTTCTGTTAGAATGCGGAAACAGCGGCTCTGTACGGTAGGGTTCCGACGTCCCCGGTACTGTGTGGGCTCCTCCTCTACCACAGCTCGGGTGGTCGCCTTGGGTTCGAGCCCCGTCATGGCTTCTGGTACCGCCCCTCTGAAGCCCGGTCAGAGAATGCAGACCGCACCAAAGAAAATTGTTAACATTATCCGAAAAAGTGCACAAGTACAGCTGCACAAAGAGATAACATCCGTTTATGGTGCACACATAGTTTACTAGCTGAGCTTTCATGCGGGATTAGTTGAGGAAATATATGATTGTCTTAGGTTTTGTGCGTAACACAGCTACGTCAGTAAACACCGAGCATTAAACAGCCAAATTAAGGCTTATACTTAATTTGTGCAACTATCTCTGCAGTTACTGGCAGAGTACTGGCTATTACAGCACGCAGATTCATCTAGCTATCTATCCTTTTTCCACAAACTGGCCCCAGACTGTTTCCACTACTGTCTGAGCGCATTAATTGCTTTTATTCCACTCGGCAACTATAAGAGACAACCATTAACGTATATCAGTATAACTCGTGCTTCACACCGATACTGAGGGTTATAGGTTCGTATCCCATGTCCGGCACACATACTTTCTTGGCAGGTGGCACCTGTTACCATGGCTGACGGTCGGAGTTTTTCTGGTTGCTCCAACTCGACCCCCATCCACCACCCCACTACTTTCCCAGCACCAGTCACCAACCCCTAACTAGCTCTTACTCTCGTCATGCGATAACCTTTGTTGCTGACTTGACGCGAAACAATGAACAAGTAAACAAACAGCCAGATAAAAAAGATCAGTCTTCTGCTGAACACCAAGTGCAACAATTTAGAATTCACTTTAGAGTCACGACTCACTAAACAATAACAAGCAGCTATTTAGAACATAGGCGGGGTGGGGAGGGAATCGAAATTCTGTTTCGCAATCGAGTTCTGCCCCAGCTAGGGCACTCATGCGCAGGCGCAGACCACCTTTCATCCCGTTTAGCACAAAGACACAGGCTTGAACATATACATGAAAACAGAAGTCTTACCTAATACCACACCCTAACTCTAGCCCTAACCCTCTCCCCTCCCCTCCCCTCCCCTCCCCTCCCCTCCAAAAACATCGTAAGCTGATATGGGTTTCAAACCTGCGAGATAACCGTGAAACCCAATGTCTTTACCAGCTCGGCTATGAATCACCACAAAGTGGCCTCTTTACTGTAACTATAAGAAGTCATGCTGTGTACAGGTTATGGCTTGACCTATAATTATCTGTTGTTGTGGTTAGCAACTGGCATGCGCATGCGCACAGCACTGGGGCAGAAATCACTTGGGAAAAAAATTTCGCAGCGGGATCATCGACCCCGGGGGGGGGCGGGGGGTGTCAGCCGCCAGTCCGACATTGGCGGTGTTATCGGCGGTGTTTGACTAGGCGGACATCGCCGTGCGTGGTGGAGACAGCACAAACCTTCTCAGCATCACCTCCAGCTCGTTACCGGATCGCAGGATCTCCGCTTTCGCCTGGTCGTGGTTCAGGTACAGCGCCGGCACCCGCCCGATTCGCATCACGCCATCTCCGGGCCGGACTCCGAACTTCTCCGCCAGACTCCGCGGTGTGACCTGTGACAACACGATGGGGGTGGGGGTGGGGGTGGAGGTGGGGGAGGGGTTGAAAGTCATATTAGACAGCAAGGAATTAAAGTCTCCAACATCCACAGTTTTCAGTTCACAATTAACACTTTAGTACACAAAGAGTTCCCACAACCGATCTTAAACGTTTGATGCAAATTAAATTAAATTAAATTAAATTAAATTAAATTAAATTAAATTAAATTAAATTAAATTAAATATTGTAATAACTTACTGCCAGCGATGACAGTTAACTAGGTATTAAGCCTTATGTAATGGCGGATGTCTCCCTGTGGGTTATCAGGTGTTATCTACGAATAACTGTGTGGGGACTCAACTCTTACGCTAAACATTTGTACACGACCATATTGTTAGTGTAAACAATTCTAAGCCACCTCTTATACAATACACTGCATTATAGTGTAGTTAGCGCAGGGTTGCTGATTTCAAATGATTCATTTTTCTAGCAATGCAAGCTTTTTGATTATTTTGTATTTCTTTTTGACGTGTAGCCTGCAGGTGGATGAAGGAAAGGTTAGGCTGGGAACAGTGGGACCTACTGCGCATGCTCACTTTGTAGAGCAGCAGCCATTTCAGAAGGTTGTCAGATTCAGGCTGGTTGCCAGAGCGCAGAAGGTCATAAATAAAGGCAAAAAGAGAGTGGGAATGGGATTTTGTTTGATGGCAGCCACGTGGAAGAAAGTAAAGAAAATACAACTTTGATGCATTGTGTGATCTCCATGTATGTATGTAAGCATGCACGCATGCGAGCATGTACATATATACATATATACGTACATACCTATGCAAGAACGCATCTATGTATGAATTCATCTATGTGACAAGTAAGTATGCACGCATGCATGTACTTATGTACGTGTACGTGTGTATGTGTGTGTGTTTATGTGCGTGCGTGCGTGAGTTGGTGCGTGCGTGTGTAAGCTCCACATACAGGAAGACTCCGAGCATTATAGCAGTTGGTGAACTGGATCTCGGTCCTTGAAGACATCTGGATAATTATGGGCTGACATCTGGATAATTAATTATGAGCTGACTTTCGATATGTGCCTGTTTAGAGCTGGTGGTCCATAGAGCTACATCCTGGGTATCTAGTTAAACATCAGGTTCTTGATAGGCATGCTTTTACTCTGTTTACACGTAAATTGGAGACATATCTGAACTCCTCCCCCCTCTACTTGCTTTTCTCGTGCGTGTTTGTTTGTGAACGTGATCCTATTTCTCAGTAATGAAACAAAATTCAACTGAAATTGTTAGAGTAAGGGAGGGTAAGATGAGTGATGTGTCTGAGCGGTGGAAGACATTTCGTGCAGGTACAGTTTAGATGAATGACGTGGAACAGACAATGCGCACAGCCACACAAGTTCTTAATCACCTACGTGCCAGGGAAAGGAGGGTGAATGGTGGGACGGAGACGGGAGGAGGGGGCGTTGCTGAGGCGTTGTTATAATCCGTGTAAAGAGCAGACAGCGAAGACCCAGTAGCATTTAGCGAGAGTGGTGTTGCCCGGTAGCAGGAGCAGAACCGGCGCATGCATGCAGGTAATAAGGCTACAAATGTAAAACACCTGTAAGTCTACACGTAATTCACGAAACATCATGATTCGCACTTGCGCAGATGGCGCAGCGATATGCATGACATACAACCAGCAGACAAAAGATACACCCTTAGACCCCTCGCCCGCAGTGCTTGATCACGCCAGCAGCAGTAGAGACACACTCAGGACAAGAAAGGGGAAGAGGGTTGTAGAGAAAAAAAAATGGAGAGGTAGAGCCGAGATGAGAAGAAAGTGCAAAGTCAGCAGGAAACCTGACACACTAGTTCGCAGAAGACTTTCCTATCACCAGAGCTACTGACACACTTCAGCCGACTCGCACGGCGAACTTTGACCCAAAATTGCCTCGTTACCGTCTGTCCTCCCTAGTCCTCCCCAGTCTTCCCCCTCTCCCCATAAGGAGTTAGAGACTGGAGAAGTGGAGTCATGCACACACAGCCAGTTACTTTCTTGCAGGACATCCGTGTGCGCAAACTGACCCCGCAACATTCACCCGCCACCCGCAGAAGTAAAAGGAAAGAGCGATATTTGTTGCGGCGCGCTGGATCCGGGTTTCACGTGCACTGTAGATTTCGCAGTTTGCCGTGCGTCATGTCGTCAGTCTAGTTAACAGACGTGAGGACAGCGAAGGTCAAGGCCAGGGGTAAAAGACGCGGGGCGAACGCGATGACGTAAGTGTAGGTAGGTGGATCTGACGACGATACGTGCTTGTGGCGAGTGCAGAACGTTTGAAGTGCACGTGTCTTCCTCAACAAGCCAAGGAGTCGATCTTAGAAGAGTGCGCAGATAGTAAATGCCTTTACTTTTTTCTCTCTCTTCTTTGGGTGGAGGTGGGATTGGGGGGTATTAAAAGTAAGTTTCTTGATGTTTTTGATTTTTCTCCTAGGCTGAAGCCCTCAACAACCAACATGCAGCTTTTCTGCATCCTCTTGTGTCTTGCTCTGAGGCGTAGGTGCCGCTGGTTTTGTAAACGCGGGAATCAATATGCGTGCCATTAGGGGCCTTTAAAATAAAAGAGCAGGTGAGGGGAAATAACTGATAACATGACTTACAATCACTGCCTCGATCCCTCGCCAGATGCAAGTTCTGAAATGTGCTTTACTTTGGTGAGTGAGATTGTGCATTTGGATAGGAAATGCATGGAGACGCGCCGGTTTACAGTATAGAAAAATGTTCACTTTCTAGGCTGTATTATTGTAACTATTCTGTACTCTGTTCTTTTCAGCTGTCACGTGATGTAGGCAGAGATGCTGGGTACGCATGTGCGTCTTTTGAGCCTCACAGGGAGTGACATCCAGGCACATACAGAGATCAACGCCTGCAAGTGTTAGACTGCGAAACTTCACTGTCTTCTTTCGGTGTGAAACTCTCTCGCTCTCAGCGTGTGCTTGTGTGCAAGCCTTTTTTGTTTGTCAGCGTATGTGCTTGCATGCAAACATATTAATACATTTCAGGTGACTACGGCTGGTGCTTTTGTGTAAATTTCTGTCATCCTGCCGTTACCTGAAAATGTTCGTGTGTGTATTTATCCGTTGCGTAGATTTCACCTCGCTTTCCTTCCCAACAAGCTATGGAGGATGACCGCCTGCGACCCTGGCTTAGCACAAAGTGTTAGAGCCAGTGACCGCTAGTGTATGTTGTCTGATATAGATGTTAGAGTCACAATGGTAACGAGTTGCTAAGCGTTATGTTAGAGTCGGTGTTTAGCCTGGTAACTTGATTTATTTAGTGTCATGTTACAGTCGGTTTCCTGGCATAGTAGCCTGCATAGTTTAGTGTCATGCTAGAGTCGGGTTCATGGCATAGTAGCCTGCACTGTTTAGTGTCATGCTAGAGTCGGGTTCCTAGCATAGTAGCCTGCATAGTTTAGTGTCATGCTAGAGTCGGGTTCCTGGCATAGCAGCCTGCATAGTTTAGTGTCATGCTAGAGTCGGTTTCCTGGCATAGTAGCCTGCATAGTTTAGTGTCATGCTAGAGTCGGGTTCCTGGCATAGTAGCCTGCATAGTTTAGTGTCATGCTAGAGTCGGGTTCCTGGCATAGTAGCCTGCATAGTTTAGTGTCATGCTAGAGTCGGTTTCCTGGCATAGTAGCCTGCATAGTTTAGTGTCATGCTAGAGTCGGTTTCCTGGCATAGTAGCCTGCATAGTTTACCGTCGTGCTAGAGTCGGTACTGAGCATGTTAGGTTGTATAGCGCTGTGTTAGAGCCAGTACTTTTAGTGTGTTAGCTTGCATTGTTTAGCGTTTAGTCGGCACTTGGTGTGGTACTCAGTGACAACCGGGCTTGTGCCGCAGTGGCGGGGAGTGCACGAGCGTTCGGCCACCCATCGGGCGTTCACGTAAAGACTTGACACACTGCGCATGCGCTTCACGTGCAACAGACGCTCAGCCTCCCCCCTGTATTCGATGCCAGCTACATCCTTTCTTCGCTATTTGCCGCCCCCTCCCGTTCCAGTCTGCTTCGAAATTCATTTACTGTACATTAAAACAAATATTTCAAGAGCATTTCCAGGTGATGGAGGCGCGCGCGTGCGTGTGTGTGTGTGTGTGTGCGCGCGCGCGTGCGTGGTTGCGTGCGTGAGTGTGTGCATCCTTGAGTGTGTGTGCGTGCATGTGCACGTGTATGTATCTGTACACCTGAGCATGCTTGTGCATGCGAATGGACGAGAGACTCTCTTGCACATATTTCAAAAGCAAAACAACTGTTCGCTAGCATCGCAATATCCCATTAAAGACTTGCTGCGTAATACTTGCAGCTAAATACTTCATTGCCTCCATCGCTCTGCTTTCACGGGGGACAGTGTTTGTCCCACAGCTGTTAGCTCACGGGGGACAGTGTTTGTCCCACAGCTGTTAGCTCACGGGGGACAGTGTTTGTCCCACAGCTATTAGCTGGAGAACAGCACCATCTAAGCCCGCTTGCACAATCATAGTAATTCAAGAGCAGGCACATCAACAGCAGCAACGGTAGCAGGAGTGAAAGGGTTGAGGATATTGGTAATGGTAATGGTAATGGTAATGATGATATGATAACGATAATGACGGTGTCGGTGATTTCATGATGACAACAATGATAGAACCTGTGGCTACCTGATGCTGCCTTATGTCATATTAGTTGAATACATTATATGGGGAACGAGAGATAGGTGAGAGAACGGGTAAAGGGAGAAACGGGGGTGGGATGGGGAATAGGACGACGATAGGAGGGAATAGAGAGAGAGATAAAAAGAAAGAACGACAAAGAGATATGTGGCCGGGGAAGCACGCGCACCCTACCTTGGCGATATATAGGCACTGGCCTTGGTCATAGCCCCCCATCAGTCGAAACCCCCAAGGCTGACTGGAGTTGTCCCTCCGCAGACACACGTACACACAGTCGTTATAATCCATGCCGGCCGCAAGGGACGTGGGACAGAAGTCAATCGAAATAGTCCTTCGTTGGAACCAAAAAATCACTCAGGCTTACGTCGATTTTCTCGTCACCGTCATCGTCATCAGAAGGACCGTTGCGCCATGGCGAGAGCAAACCGTTGGCAGCTCTTGCCTCAGCTTCGACGCTGATGTTCGCTTTGGCAGGATGCCCGGTGCATCAAGTCGGGGTTCCCTCACCCTGCCACCCTTCCCTTGATTCGTCTAGTCGCACGCTTCTGCTTTGTGGTTGCACGTTCTTCACAAGGCAGGTGCCGCACAATGCTAGTTCTCCACACAGAATGCATGGGAGGGAGAGGCAAAAGTGGAAGCGACGACATATCCTTGTTTTTCTCTTCATTTTCAGCGGGGGTTTGTAAGGGCTGCAACACACAGCTGGGCCTGCGCCCCAAGGGATCTGTTTCACACAGCCTGACGTATTCGAAACGCCTGGCATATTCATCTGTAAGCAATGAGTGGTCACTCTAGCCCCCACCTGATTTCCACGTACAGTTGAGGCTGTCAAGCGCATTGGCAGTACTTCTCATTTTCAGCCATGAGCAGCTGCAACTGGGGAATCGTCCCTTTTTCTATAAACGACAGCTTTTGTTACTTTAAAAAATAAATGTATAGGAAGATGCCTTCATTGATCTTATTGTCACCCTGATCCTAAATTTATCAAAAGTGATTAAGTACTTTGATGAATGCATTTTAACACTTTTGTTGGCAAGTCTGCTGTAAATAAAAAGACCTCAGTATAATGGTGTTCATCTTCTGCACTTACATATGTAAAGAGAAGGAAGTCACTTACACACACACACAGAACGTGTTAAAGTACAGTAGGAGGAAAAGTGCGTTCCACCTTGTCGTGGTTACCCATTATCGGGGAAAGGGGGAGGCAACTACGTGAAACCAGGATCCACATCGTCTTCACACCGAGTTCTATTTTCTCAGATTCCGCTGGCTTGCAGGGGAGACTGTACGTTTCATCTCCTGAGGCGAGTTTTAAAAGAGGGAGAACGTAAGCTATGCTAGGTACATATATGCTAGACACTCGAGTCCTTTACGACTCGCCTCTGGCACTTGAATAATGATAAGCATAAAAGATTGTGAGGCCTAACAACTGTTACTAAGGTGGGCGTATGCGTGGTTGTGTTTTCTCTTAGCAAGTTCAGTCGAGGGGCAGAGTAAACATGCGGGCATCTCTCTGACTTGTAGCACAGCCGCTTTCAATACTTGTCTCCCTTCAACCAGGCAACCTCGCCTTCCTCACCGCTGTGAATCTTACTTGGCTGTCTGCAGCCGCTGATTGTCTCCCTTACACCAGTCACCTCTCGTGCCAACCCACCTCACCATAGCCCACCTATAAAATGGCCAAACCAAGGCATTAATTGAGAAAAAGTTGTTGAATTTTCTGCTGAATTATGTTTTTCTTCTAGTCTTGTGTTTTTCGGCTTTTGGGGCTTCTGTTCAGCATGATATATTTTGGTCAGCCTGAAATAGTTCTCTGTTGCCTGAAAGACAAAAACTGTCATGGGCGAAAACACGTTAAAGTCCAGTTTGACACTTCTTTCCCTGATTTTCGATGACTTTGTGAAGAAGAATGTCGACACACTTCGAGGAAAGAGCGAAAACGCATTCGGTAACATGTTCGTCACTGTCTTTGACGTGCTGGGGTCACAGATGGCGTCAGGAATATTTCAAACTACTTCATGTGATTAACCTTTTATACTTTTTTGTACATTCGGAATACAGTACAACTGTAAAAGTCGAATAGACTTAACCTGACACGATATTTATATAACTTAAAACTTGCCCTCAGAGTTACATTCGTCGTGGACCTGACAGCAAGCCTGCCGACAATTTCAGTCTATAAGCATGCGTCACAACTGTCTGTACTTGCTACAGTAAGATTTTTAAAAAATTGCATCCAGTAGGCTTTAACAATATCTATATACATATACACGGACGCTCATTTTCTACTTAGTCCTTACGGGAGGGCCAATGAGAGTACGAAGAGCCCTCACAGATATTAACAATGCTTTTTGCTACACGTCAGCGAATTGGTGGAGTCCTTAAAAAATTATCCTGAACGATTGAGACATTGAAACAGGCAGAGCTACCATAGATGGCGTTTCTCGAGCATTCTCAGGTCACTAGAACAATACTGGAACTATTGTCTCAGGCCACTAGAACAATACTGGAACTATTGTCTCAGGTCACTAGAGCAATACTGGAACTATTGAACAGGGGACTGCTACCTGCAGAGTGAAATTCTTGTCCGCACGAAAGAGAACCTAAATGAGCGAGGCATCTTCCATCCTTTTAACTGTGCAGTTCCGGATATAATCCGTCTACTTAGTATATCGTAATCCTTCTGTGTAATATATCGTAATCCTTCTATGTAATATATCGTAATCCTTCTATGTAATATATCGTAATCCTTCTATGTCATATATCGTAATCCTTCTAAGTAGTATATCGTAATCCTTCTATGTAATATATCGTAATCTTTCTATGTAATATATCGTAATCCTTCTATGTAATATATCGTAATCCTTCTATGTAATATATCGTAATCCTTCTATGTAATATATCGTAATCCTTCTATGTAATATATCGTAATCCTTCTATGTAGTATATCGGAGACCAAATTCTGTTGTAGACAATACGTAAGGGACACCAAATCTGACCAAAAAAAAAACCGTTTGTTGGGGTATGAGAAGGATTTACAGAGAAAATTTCTTCGATATCAAGGTGATGAGATCCCAAAACGTAGCAGATGAACAGGCTTTTACGAAATTCTCTAGAGAATTTGAAACCAAATAGGACAAGCTGATGGAGGATCGAGGAAATATCCCCAAAAGAGAAGCATGACAGACTATAGGCTAGCAGGGAAATATGGACCAAAAAGAATAAAGACAGAGAGAAAATGTGACAAAGACAGATGATGACGAAACCCTTAAATAAAAAAATATGATTCAGATGCAAGGAGAAAGACATTTTAGGAAACCATCAAGCCGATGAGCACGAAGACAGAAGCAATCTTTTCTGGAACTGGTGAAGACGACTCGATAAGGAGCTTTCAGGATATGCAACTTCCCGGTAGCGATGGTTCGTGACGCAGTTTAAAGCAACACAGAATTGTTTTCTCTCGGGCTGATATGACACGTTCCCAATGTTGTAGGGCTACGTGTCTTTTTTTATTTCTTAATTCTACCATGGAAAAGTGATTTGTTTTGTCTTGCAGATAAATCCGGTCCGGTGCAGCAGAGGAGCATAAAACCGTAACACATGTGCGTTCAAATGTGCGTTAAAGTGATGAGTAAAAGGAAAAAAAAAGACACTAATAAGCAAGACATATGTGCGTTTCCTTCTGCACAAACGTGGTATTTCGACAAGAAACGACAAGAATAAGTAGACTAGAAAAAGAATTCAATTAAAAACAAGGGAACTGGACCAAGCTAGAACAGGACAAAGATGAAGACAATCTACATGTTTCGGGGCACTACCCCTTCATCAGGACGAAACAAAAACGACGAAAAAAAAGAAAAAGATAAAAGACTTAGCTGCTGGTAGATGTGACGCGTGGGCTGGATAGCAGGAAAATGTTTGTTTTTAATTGAATTTGGATTTTCCTCCAAGCGGCAGTCACTTGTTTTTCTTTTATATTTTAGAAAAAGAATATTATTTAGTAGTAAACATCACGGTGGTGGTTGGCATGCAAATATGTGTATCTGCGTGGGGCTAGAATGGCCGGGGAGCAAAAGAAGTTTTTGTGAGGGAGAGAAATATCGCTTGATCATTACTCTTCTTTCTTGTGTCTTGTATTGCATACGCATACATCCCCTAAAATAATTACATTTATGTTCATTTCTTTACACAGGGTCAATAGTACGACCTAGCGGTAAGGAAAACACAATATGAGAACGACCACAAAACATTTAACAGTTAACACAACGTGAAATCGACAGACAGCTTCTGCAGACCTCGGATTGTTCTCTGTCCAGCAGGATACGTTAGTCCTGGGTTCTGTGACGTCTCAAGGCTTCTGTTCATTGTCCAGCAGGATACGAAAGAACTGGGTTCAGTGCCAGCCCAGAAATAGCCCGCGGGAAGAAGAATTCCGGGCAAGGAAATTTAATTTGATTTCTGCTGCCTGAATGAGCGTGTAGCGCCTTGGCGGGAAGGCGTTGGGGACAAGAAAATCGATGTTCTTTAGCAGGCGCTGCAAGGGCTCTGGCACTGCGAGGCTGTGGAGACCTCGGCAGGATAGCTAGACAGCCGGCCATAGCACAGCTGCCGTTCAGTGGTCGTGGGTGGGAGAAGTGCCGCGCTGAGGATCGCTTTGCTGGCCGTGTTTCTCCGGGAAGACTGTCTAGCCATCTCTTTCACCGTCAAGCCTGGCCTGATCGCAGTGTTGGTGCGGGCGGACGGTAAGATTTCAGATTTCCCCCTGTTTCTGTGTCTATATGAGGTGAGTAAATGTGTATGCTTGTATGTGAGCACACACATACACCCACACCCACACCCACACCCACACCCACACACCCCACACACCCCCACCCCCACCCCCACCCCCACCCCCACCCCCACACCCACACCCACACCCACACCCACACCCACACCCACACCCACACCCACACCCACACCCACACCCACCCACACCCACACCCACATCCTCTCACCTACTCCCACACATACAGCTCTCAAGCCACACATCTCTGAGGTGATGCAATGTACGAAAAGAGAACATAACTCTTGTTCTAAAGTCAAACATTTATTTCTATGATGATTATGATGATACAGACAGGATGCCAATAGGGAACTTCCATTCTTAGACCACAAATTTAGGAATTAAGTTACAGTGTGTGCTTCGGTTCATTTATCTCAGTCGAGTCACGCGATGCCATGCCATCAGGAAAACACTATGATCAGATTAAGTGGAATGATTGTTTGGTGTCAGCAAGGCTTTATGAAAGGGGCTTGTTCTGTAGAGACCTCTTCTCCTGGTATTGTGGGAATAGGCAATAAAATAAAACCCCAGCATACTGATTAACTTGAAATATCATTCGGCTGTTCGAGACCATGAAGTGTATACGCTTTTTTATATCTAGAAGATAAGGTCGGTGCTATCTTGCCCTGTATTTAGAAAATTTATTATTTTTAATCTTGCCCTGTAATCAGACAAGCAATGAATTGCAAACGTTTTCTATATGGTCCCAGATGTATTTGTTTATAACATTGCTCTGTATAATCTTGTCCTGTATTTATAGAAGTAGTTATTTAATACTGGGTCTGTATTTAGAGAACTAATTATGTATATAATGTCTGTATTCAGAGAAGTATGCGTATAATGACATGTATGCAGAGAAGCAACTCTGCATAATATTGTGCTACATTGACAGTAAAAGATCTGTATAACCTATCTTCTCCTGTGCATTTATATGATAAAATCATTACTGTCCCTTACCATGCATTAAGCGCGAATCAAGAAAACAACCACTCAACATGCCGAAAGTTCACCCAAACAAATTATTAGCTGCACGGTCTTACAAAATTATGGGTCCTCAAATTATTGAAGCTTTAGGTTTTATCTTCGGCGAAGAGAAAAGGAACACTAAATACACAGGAACCCCTCTCGCTGAATTTACCCACAGCGAACGTTGTGTAAACGAGTGTCTCATTTCACGGCTTCTGCCGTATAATGCCGTCTTATCGTCTGGGACCATCCCTGAGGTATCGGGGAAAATTAAAGACATCAGAGATCCTGCTCAGCAGGCCCTGCACCCAAGGGATCACACAGTGTGTCAAATTCGAATCTTGGATAAGCCCCACAGGAGACAGAATAATCGCAATGAACGGTATGCTAAATGATAAGATGTAGACCAAACATGATGCTCCTTAGCGCCGGATTGTTAAAACCCCTTTTTATCACAATTTTTCTTGAACCACACAACTTTGTCGCAAGAGGCTTCGCGTGTTCTTTGAATATTAGGCCATCGACAAACAATTTAAAACGAGAGATTTGTTTGCATCTCTTCGCCGGCTGCACAGTTGACATTTGTGATCAATTCAGAAGTTGCTGTAACAGACAGTTTAGTCCTTCGAGCCTTGTACAGCGGCAAAGGAGTGAAAAATCAATGCACAATAATGGTATCACAGTGACTCTAGCCATTGAAGAGTCGAGCACTCTCCTTCTCCATTTTTCCTGCCTCTCTCCTTCTCTCTTCTTTCTTCTCCTCTCCTTCTACTTTCTTTGCCTCCGTCTTTTCCCCGCATTCCTTTCTGGTGTGTTTTGCGTAAGGAAGTAGAGTCCAGCGGGTGGTGGTAACAACAGACGGACGGACGGACGGAAGGAAGGAAGGAAGGAAGGAAGGAAGGAAGGAAGGAAGGAAGGAAGGAAGGAAGGAAGGAAGGAAGGAAGGAAGGAAGGAAGGAAGGAGACCATACATATACAAATTTCGCAGTTTCTGTATCTCGCTCCTCCAGCTATATAGAACGCAATAACAGTGTTGGAGTTTGGACAGCTCTGAATGCACATCGCCGCCGCTCTTGATCTCCTGAGAGCACAGGCCAGTTTTATAGACCCAGCAACGCGAGGGGGGCTGGGTACTTGACATCGGCCAACCGTAGGTCTAGCGTCCCTTCTGTTAGACTGGCCTCACATCCGGGCAGCCACGGGAGGCAACTATACAGACTGTGACGTATGAGGGAACGGGGTTTATTACTAATCTATTCAATTAATGAACCACAAGACTGATAGCTGCAATAAGATGCCCAGTGCGGAGAGGAGGCTTAAATTTGGAGAATTGACATGAAGTCTGCACAACATTTAACTCCAGGATGTTATTCTTGGCCACTACTGGATTAGAGCCAGGAGGTTTTCACACGCTGGTCCACTGCAGAGCTCGCCAGACCCTGTAACGGCCCGTTTTGTACCCCACTGCCGTCTTGGTACTCGCATACCAAAATAATGGCGGGACGAAGAAGCCGCCATATTGTCCCTCAGAACATGTGTAGCCTGTTCATCTGCTTCTTCTCTGTTTCTCTGAAAGAGGAAGAACCAAGCTTGCCCAGACAGAAAGATCGCCTTCATTTGTTAAAATTGCAAGATGTGTTTGAAAAGGGAGGGAGTGGAGTGGGGCCAGAAGCAAGAAAAATCCCTGGCAAAGATTTGTTTAAATAGGCAAGTCATTTTAAAGACGAAAGCACACTTTTTCTTACACACTCACTTTTGTTTGTAACTAGCACTGGTTACAACACCTTCCCATTAGAGTGTTAACACGGCGGTTTACGGGATGTGGAGTAGGGGAGTGACAAAATGGCGGACTACAGACCCCAGTTCAGTAAGGGTACAGACATACTTCCCAACCCATCATCCCCACCTCCAATGTGCATGCACGTCTGCTGTCATCCGGCACTGGGTGGTCCAACACAGGTAGAAAAATAGGCCCTACCTTCCCCGACTTTGTAGTGATTGTGCCTCATTGCAACCACGACACGAATCTAAAACGAAAGGACGTCAAGTTACAGTTATTTGTTGGCTTTGAAGATATTAGGAATACAGAATAAACAAGGGAAAACTGATGCTAACATTATGTTTATATATATATATAAATGTTTTAGAAACCAACGGGCGAAGCGTACATTGATTGTGTAGTACGTGCTTGCTAGACAATAGAAAAACATATTTCATAAAGATAAAGAACGGATTTCTTTTACCTTCCGTGTTACTAAGCTTTTCGGAAATCGAGTTTACGGGCCAGCGATTTTGTGACATGGTGATCGGTGGACAGAAAGTGACTGTTAAAGTTAAGTTTTAATACTATTCACAGCAAGCAAACTACACAAGCGTGTAGGTCTAAGAACAAAGCGCCAAAGAAGGTCTTAGGACATTTTGCACATTCGCAAACAGATTCGTGGACTTTCTTTAAAAATAGCACTGCTTGAGCTGTAAGAATCTCGGTGCTCTTATCTAGTGCCTATCATCTGAGATGTAGTGAGATTCGTGCAAGACAACTAAGAGACTTAACATAGCTTAGAATCCAGTTTTAGTTGGTCCGCTGCTCATATTTTCCCCTTCAGACCTTCAGATTTAATTTTATGTTATACATGTGTGTGTGTGTGTGTGTGTGTGTGCATTTTACAAATATTTTCGCTTTCCCCCTTCCAAAAAAGTTCGAAGCTATATGTTTGTATGTACGGCACCTTGCTATGTGATTGACAAACACGATGCGCCTACATTAAGCGTTGGCAGCTTGTTTGGCCGCCTTTTAAGTAAAATAAGGCTGGGATCAATGCTCCCAAAATATGTCCTCCACCTGCAAGAGCTGTATGTCCGCCGCCTGCAAGAGTTGTATGCAGATAAGAACCACTGCATAGGACGCTGCAGAGAGAGGAAGTCAAGATGACGTAATTACTGGGCCACCTCTACAAATCGATGCGCCAAACCGGTCCCCATTTTTTCCTCTTTTTTTTTTTTTTTAGGACGGATTAAAAAAAGTAGCTTGGGAAACAAATTCCTATCCTTTTGGCGGACTTGCGTTCGTCGGCTATCGCACCTGCTGCTGGACACAAGCGTAATTATCTTTCCTTGTAGCCTGGCAGGAAACAAGGAGCATTAATGATTAATGGCTGCCAGTGGTACGCCTCAAAAACTGGCCGAGGTTTAAAAGTCACGGGACTGCCGAGGCAGTTATGCCTTCAAGAAAGAAAGAAAGAGGCAAGGAAATAAGGAAATGGAAGAAAGGAAAATACAAGAAAGCAGCTAAGAAAGAAAAACAGAAGGAAAGAAAAAGCTAGCAAGAAAGGAAGGAAGGAAGACTGGTAAAACCAAGTGCAGCGGATACAGTTATGGCGTTTAAAACTTTCCAGTTGCTCTTTCCACACTTTGGTCTTAGTTGCGTTTTATAAAGTACACAAAATAAATCACTCGTTCGACCGTCCGTTTGTCTGCCTGTTTGTCTATTTGCATATTCACCTTTCTGCTGACGGCAGGAGTGGAATGACGTGATTTATTCACGTGTTGATTCCAGGCAAGAAGGGCTTGTTGGATAGAATTAGATTGTTGATTAATTAATTATTAGTCGGGGGATGGGTCGGTGAGTTTGGTCTGTGGGTCTGTGGGTCGGTCTGTTGGTTGGTTGATTGGCTGGTTGGTGCTGTTTGGCTTGATCTCAAGTTAGTTAATTGGACGAATATGCAAGGTTCAGTTTTAAAAATATCCCTGGGTACAAGCGTTGTTAATGCGCACTTTTACACTGTAAAAAACACTTACGACAGCAAAAAGTTTGCAAACATGTCCGTGTAACATTTTGACAAAAGGCTACATCAAAGGGAGCCAAGCAGAAGCCGGAAGTCAGATCATGTGGCACTACCTTCGTCCATAGCAGGCGGGCGCCAGCATCGATTGGCTGGGCGCAAGCGTGGCCGTATAGTGGCATTGTGTCCCCTGGCCGCCAGGGGGGGCTATTTCCTCGCTGCTATTTACACGGGGGGCTGCTGGCCCTCAATCAATGCCTGTCGATAGACCTGGATGCTGGCTGAATCGGGGAATGGTCACCTTGAACCAACTGCTGCAGTGCAGTTGTGGTTTGGGCATTAAGGGAAGACAGTGAGGGAGACTGGTGCTGAACTCTTAACAGAGATCCTACTTTTTCTCTTCCTCCTGCCCATGATCCTCCTCTTTCTTAACAGGATTATCCATATCTTCTTCTACAGTTAGCACTAAGCACATCGGTATTTAAAGAAAACACGATCGACGGGGCGCTAAAGTGTTGACGGCAGACCACGACAAATGTGTCCGAGTCCAGCAGAAGGGTGGAGACTGCGACAATCATGCGAGTGTAAACAGTATGTCAGTGAAAGGCCAGTTCGTTTTCTCTCCGTATATAGCAGGTCTGGCAGCTTGCCCGAAGAGCTCTGGAGTGCGTGGTGTGCGTGAGGGGGCGGGCAACGCCTGTGTTTGCTCTACAATATGGGGAGCGTGGGCATTGCCAGGGAACTGGAATCTCGATGGCATCGCTAACAATAGTGACCGGCAATCAAAGACACCTTGCCGCCACAGATGGTTCGCACAGCATGAAAGAAAGACCTAAATTAAGCAACATAGGTTTCACTACGTGTTCATGTGCAAGTCACTAGCAGATAAAAGAGCAACAGACTCTCTTGTAAAAGTGATCACATGCAGAAAGGTTATCAACAATAACTTCAAAATATAATGTATGTATACATAATGACTAGAAGCTTGCACGTGTGAATACATGATTTCGTGTATTGTAACACATATGAAAATGTGAATTATTTGTTTATTTGTAACTATTATTTTAAACTCCTTGCGGAAACCTAAAACCAGTACAGCATGAAACGAATTTTCTCACATAAGCATTGTGGATGAATATCCGAATTTTGGGAAAATGCTTGTTGTTGTGTCAATAGAAACCACTGATCAAAACAAGAGACATCTCCTTAACATGCCAACATTTTCTACTTTAAAAAAAGTACCTAATACAACCCCTCATCTCTCTGAAAATGTAGCCAGGCCCAGCACTTTGCCAACCCTCGTTATTACACGATTAAAGATAAGCCAATCAGCCGCCAGACAAACCACTTAACAACAACAAAGCCACTCCACGTTATGATTTGTGGACCGTTCTTATTACCACAATGTTGCTTTGGCGATATGCTATTTAAACTAGCTTTATGAACCTCTCGATCTGAACCAGTTTCCAAACTGAAAACACACACCAGACATGCTGTAAGAATTCGCCGTGAAGCAGAGATATTTATGAAGCTCTCACGACCAAATCCGGATGCTGTTTAACGCTGGTGATATAGAGTTTGGCCTACTTTAGACGTTATTTAGTACGTGGTGGCAGATTTGGGGTTAAGTCTATACAATTAACAATTATTCTCAGTCCGAAAGTTTTTGGTGTGGTATGAAATCACAGTACAATGGCTTGTACCTTATGGTTCCTACTTATCTGTGTATCAAGCGAATATTCACTATTTTCAAAAAATTTGTGTAAGCTGCATCCATCAGAGTTCACTACAGAGGGACGCTACTGGCTTTGATGGTTTGATGCTTAGTGCAAAACTGCTTTGAGTGTCCTTTTTGCTTACATTTCTCTACCATTTTACATGAGAGTGACTTCGGCCGAAAGGTCACCCAGTATGTTCATCCTGCGTTGACGTTTGTCCGTGTCTTAACTTGAACGTCGATCTTGGTCAGGTTAGACGAGAGGTCAAGCACTTTCATTTGATTTGTGAGACAGTTCACCGACCTTTCTTGCCCTTTATCACCCTCGGGATGACGGCGCGAGCAAACCACCGGGAGAAGGAATCTACTCCCTATTTGTATTGTTTTCCTCGCTGCTGTCTCCACTTGCTACAGTAGGTATACTTAGACCAATGCCGTCTGTTTCGGAATGCAGAAGGTTTGAATCACCCTCTTTAAACTAAATCGTCTTCCTTTGTTGTTTACTGTGAAATTTGTCGTTGTGTCGAACGACTTTTTTCAGCTAGATGAATACAGATGAATACTGTCTCACGGAATGTTCTATCGCCAGCCTGACGCCGAATAAAAGCTAGTGTTCTGCGTAGACGTCAGAAATGCAGTGTTCCTTCTTTGTACAGAAAGTTTGTCCCGTGTCGTTGTCTATAAAAGACTGGCCGCTTTAACAGACAACGTTCGTGATGACGTGTATGCGTGTAAAGCAGGAGTGTGTACAAAAAAATGCAAGGTTGACTGACTGACTGACTGACCCACCCACCCGCTCAAACTCACTCACTCACTCACTCACTCACTCACTCACTCACTCACTCACTCACTCACTCACTCACTCACTCACTCACTCACTCACTCACTCACTCACTCACTCACTCACTCACTCCAAACGATGGAGGTGAGGAAGAAACAGAGGAGAGAAGAGAGGAATAAAAGTACGAGATAGAGTTACTGGACACACTAATAGTTAGACTACAAGAGTGAGTCAAGCTAAAGTTAGAAAATGGACTGGTGTCATTCCTTACGCATTTTCTAACTTTAACAAGATTCACACACACACACATATATATATATATTTTTTCTTTTGCTTGAACAAGCTCTCCGTCCATTTGTTTATCTAGCTGAGCACTAGACGTCAGCCTAACTAACTATTATACCTG